>CAEGAF010022964.1:0-33826 GCA_903067075.1 Micropoecilia bifurca
CAATTTTTTTTTTTTTGTTTTTTTTTTTTTGCCCCCCAGTGTTGGGGCCCCCCCCGGGCCCCCCCCCCCCCCCCCCCCCCGCACACGCCGCTCCTTGCTGCCTCCGCCAGCACATCCCAGTAATCAGACAGAGATATATCCCCATCGATCCCTGCGGCTACGCAGCTGAAAATCTGCTGCGTGTAGCACCTGGCAGCAGCGCTGACCACTTGGTCCCTCCATCACCCCACATCCTCCTTCAGCCCCCGAGCACACGCAGGTTAAAACCTTTCATTAGTGTCTCCACCGCTTCTCCGCTTAACGACAAAATACCGCCTTTATGAAGATCGATAACCTCGCCGGGGCTGCCGGAGAGGAGGAGCGGAGATAAAAAATGCTGAGTGTGCTGACCTCTCCCCGCCCGAAAATCAATAGAAGATCTCTGTGTTTTCGCCGTAGCACGTTCCGCAAAATGGATTAACGGGCCGCCGGCCGCGCGCATTAAGACAATTGATGGCGCGCGACAGCAGCATTTGTGTAATTGCTAAAGATGTTTCTATTAATCCGAACGTGATGATAAATGGGAGGTAGGAGGGCAGGAGGGAGCGAAAAGCCTCTGGAGATTATACAGGCGGCGGCGGCGGGGTTACTGTGGCGGATGGGTCACGCCAAATCAGGGCTAATGGAGATGCCGCCAAAACGCGCCGGCCTAATCCGATTATTAGCACTGCGACGCGCCGAGATGGAGGCGAGTTCTTCAGAGGGGTCCTGGTCGGTTGGTGTTCATTTACCAGCGAGGGAGACGCTCGTGGGTGGATTTCATCAGAGGTGAAGAAGTTGCACTAAATCCCACCAGCGCAGTCAGACCCTCACTCCCACCATTACTGTCAGGCTAATTTAGCCGACCAGCCGGAGGAGTGAAAACGAGCAGCGCTGGAACAACATGGCGGCTAACGACTGAAGCTAATCTCGCTCAGTCGCTCTCTATAAACCAGCGCCGAGGTCACGGAGGGAAATGGGGGGGGAGGGGGGGGGAGGGGGGAAGAGGGGGGTTTGCGTCTGATGGTTTTCCAGTCGAGACTTTTAGGTACCGTCGTGGTAACTAACAGTCTCTGCCGCTGCTCTGAAGATTGTAAACTTTTCAACTTCTCCACAGTTTCCCCTTACAGTTCGCCCAGAATATATGAATAAATCATTTTTGAGCTTTTAAAAAATGTGCAGCCCTTATTCTTATGCAGGTTCACAGTTTGCTAAGATGACAAGATTAGTTTTTTTGTGTGCCTGGTGTTTTCTCAACAAGCCCTAATCTTTAACCTTTTCTGTTATACAAAACAAAACAATAAAAAAAAGAAGAAGAGCGTTTTCCTCGTCGGTTTATCGACTTGCGCCAGCAGGAAAGGATGCGAGACGTAAGCATGCATGCACAAAAGAAGCGAGGGTTACTGAGGTCCTATCTTTTCCAATAAGCTGTGGCTGCAGCAGCTGACAGCCTTGGCCCAGCCACGATGGAGCGACTGATGGAGGATGGGAGTAGCGGGAATATAAATTTACTAACAGCAGACAAGCCATCCAGATAAATGGGCTCGCACCAATCAAATCCATCCATTTGTGAGACAGACACTTCACAGGTGGGACAGCAAATTGAGTCCACACTGTCGTCTCCACTGTCTGCCTTACACCCATACTTTTAGATACGGGCTGCAAGTCGAGTTCAAGATTATTTGTACGGCACATTTCACCTCAAAGTGCTTTACATCCTAAAAATGTCCACCTTTTTAGGCAGGCCTACATAGACACTATTGCAGTAATCGATGAGACTAAATATAAACACATGGATGAGTTCCTCTAGACCAGTGGTTCTTAACCTTTTTCGAGGTACCAAACCCCCCAGTTTCATATGCGCATTCTGTAGTGGGTTATGACCCCCACCCTCCCACACACACAAAATAATTTGAGGTATTCTGATTTAGTATTGTAATTATATTAGTTGTATATTAGTTGTGTTACCGTCCCCACGCCACTAGAGGCAGTACCAACCCCAAAAAGATGCAACTAAGGAGCAGTTTTTGACTAGAATTTTGTAAAAACGGTGAGCTTTGCTGAAGTAATTAAAGACACAAGTTCAAATCCATGCTGAAAGTGGAACTCCTTCAATGATTGGCTAACGTGATCCTCTGCAGCAAGTGATGGCAAAGCGGGGCGTCATCACGACTTTACACAAGTGTGTCTTTACCTCCGCGTCTGAGGCTCCGCCGAACCCCTGAGACCGACTCATCGAACTCCTGGGGTTCGATCGAACCCAGGTTAAGAACCACTGCTCTAGATCTTTCTGGAACATTAGTCCTTTAAGAAATGTTCTTCAGGTGACAGAAGTCTGATTCTGTAACTGTCTTTATGTGACTGAAGGTTCAGATCAGAGTCCATCACTACACCCTGATTTCAGGCCCGGTCACTCGTTTCCAGCTGTAACAACTGAAGAAGTGCATTGACTCTAGATTGTTCCTCTTCAGGTCCAAAGACAATACCTTCAGTTTTCTTTCTGTTCAGCTGGCGAAAGTTAAGGCGCATCGACAAATTGATTTGTCCTCAGATTGGTTTGGAGCCGCATGGTTACATGGTAATGTAGAGCTGTGTATCATCTGCATACAACTCTAAAACCCTTAAATTGACAATATGCTGAGGCCTGGAAGGTGTGCGATAACTTTGGTGTTTTGTTGCTATTTCTTAAACTTTTATGTATGTAGTCTACATTTTTTGTAGATTTTTACATGGATTGTATGTGTGTGATCAGCTTTGGCAGCTGGTATTATGCAACAGTTGAGTCCATTTCTAGAGATAAACTTTCTCTGCTTCCTCCTCCAGTTACTACTACCCAAGCATAGAAACATCATGAGAATCATTGTTTTCACGCTTTTAAATTCATTCTTTTCTTTTAAGTTTACAGATAAAATCAGATCACATTCCAATTATTTGAAGCTGAAAAATGTGAGCAACTCACCCTGAGCACATTGGTCGCCTCCCTTGCGTGACTGATTTACACGTGAGCCTTTCGTCCCTGATCTGAGACTAACCCCATTGTTTCGGTGCCCCAAAGACACCGGGAACTCCTGTTAAAATTTGAACAACATGGGTGACTGTTTTATTGCGTCACCTGTGTAAAATAAAATGTCTCCCCATCCTCTCCCTCAAAACAATTTCTTTTTTTTTTTTTTGCTTTCCATGTGTTTCTACCTCTTTTTTTTCCAGTGGAAATGTGAGTGCATGGCGCAGGGGGATAAAGGGTTAAAGCTATCCCTGTGCCAATAATGAGACCTTGTGTTCCACAATAGATTCCTTCAGTCCAATCCAGGGGCTTGACTGTGGCAGTGCTCTCTCAATTTCAAAACCTCGCCTTCTCCCTCCAGAGTCATGCTAGTGCCATTACCGGACCCCCTCTGCCTCCCTTCACTCCTGGCGGAGGGTGGTGCAGACAGAAAGAGGAGCTTAACCTGGACGTGGGATGAATACATCATGCCAGTGTGACAGATTACAGTGGTAATAGACACCCTGGCCAAATCCTGACAAGGATTACAATCATATTTTCAAATGGCTCAGGGTCGGTTGAAGGTTGCCCAGCCTGCAGCGTGTCAACACAGCTGACAGGCCTGAAATCACCGACACAAACCCAACACGCTTTCCCTCGCACTGTCGTCGAAAAGACCAAAAACGGAATTAATCAAGCACATCAAACGGCGTTTGTGGATTTTAATACAGGTTTAAAACATTTTTATAAACATGTTGCATTTTTGGTAACAATATCAGCTAATCTGCACTCATGTAATTCATCCTCAATTAAATATGACAATATTGACACATTTAAGGAGACGATGGTGAGCAAGTGATTGAAACCAAATATCTTCTTTATGTAGTAACTGAAAAAAACAAGATGCTTGTTTCTATTTTTCTTCACGCAATATATCTCAAGTTTGCAATGCGTATTTATATAGACACCATGTGATAATTTAGCATTCTGACACATTTTTACATTTATCGATTTTTATGAATGATCTACCACAGAAAGTTACCAGATATTTGCCACTGACAGCCAAATATCCGCACAGGCATGTTCATAGTCACTGCTTGGTTTTAATTTGGGTCCTAATACTGCACCATAGATTCTTCTGGAATAGTCAAATGTAGTCAAATTGAGAAGTTTATGGAGTTTCTCACCAGGTAACATCTTGACTTAGCATCTTCACTTAAAGAAGTGAAAAAATATATGTATATATTCATGTTTCTTGAATATCTTGGAGTACTGCTGTGTTGATGACCAGGGTGAGAGCAACTGATGCGTCTGGTGCAAAAGCAGGTGGTAATGATGCACAGCCGATATCTTCCTCTTATTCAGTTAACGTGCCAAAAACGAAAGCGGGCGCTTGCAAAACAGACAAAAAACAAAACCCAGCCAATCATCAGCACAAAAGCTGTGATACTGAAAACAGATGCATGCAAATCAAATTTGGTGAGAAAGCAAAAGGGGAAAAATGGACACATTTTGAAAACGGAGTAAAAAAAACTGAACTGGGAAAACAAGCAGTGGAGTTTTCAGGACTTGATGCTTGATACCATCTTAAATCTGACCTATCTGAAAAATTGAATGAGGTGAAAATTCTAGTAAGGTGTTAAGCTAGCAATGTCCTAACATTTCCAAGTATTTATTTTGGGTAATTTACTTCCTTATTCTGATTTATTTGTTTATTTTTTTACCATTTAGGACAGATCCTCCTTCCAACACAGATCTGTGATACAATCATGATAAAATTAACATTCAAATTCAAGCAACATGCTGTACGCCAGACACCACAGCAGTTGTTCCAGAGCCTAATTTTGAATCATCTGTTCAGCTGATATCAATTATTTGGACAGTTAGAGAACGGCTGGCTCACCGTGAGAAACGACAACAACTCTCTTTCAAGATGGTACAAAATGACTGCCTGAAAGCTTCCCACAGTCCACGAGCAACCAGCCAAAAGATTCCAAAAGACTCGACATGTTTCCTGTAGAACCAGCGGGAGACATAAAACAGCGATCCGGTGTGGAGACCAGCACCATCCGCCCACCTTCAGCATCGCCATGTCCGGCCAGCCGAGCCGAGGCCATGAGGGCGAGACGGCGCTGCAAACATTACGCCGTTGACTGGTGATTACTGCCGTCGACTCCGAGAGTTCATGAGCCTTAAAACATCGGC
Organism: Micropoecilia bifurca; assembly: GCA_903067075.1. NCBI lineage: Eukaryota > Metazoa > Chordata > Actinopteri > Cyprinodontiformes > Poeciliidae > Micropoecilia > Micropoecilia bifurca. The sequence goes on from CAEGAF010022964.1 coordinate 5,207, forward strand.
GGGGGGAAGTCGGCCAACCGGTGGCCTCGGCACGCGTTCGCCGGATAGGAAAACAATTTTATATTCCATTATCTTTTATATGGCAATGGAAGCAGCATCGGGCGCTGCTGCGATGTGCTTTGGAAGATGATGTCTCCTGCTTAGGTAATAGTGTTTTTGTGACAGTAAGTGCTGCCATCAAGTGTTGTTTGATGGCTGAGAGTGAGCCTGTAGAATAGGCGCTTATCTTGGCAGATAAGTGCTCTGCTGCTGTAGAATGGCACAGCTCTGCGAAGCAATAGATCATTCAGTAACATCCAACGTTATTGTACCTATAATATAATTAACTTTTTTTGTACATCTACCCCAGATGGCAATCCTGTTTTAGTAGATCTTTCATTACAGACCGACTCGATAAAGTAAGGCCAACAATGACCGATTTGTAAACTTTCTGCTTTTACCTTATCTGAAATAGTTGCAGATTTTATAGATTAATATTTGTTTTTGTGTAATTCTTTCTATATATTAGGATATTCTAAATTTACAGCCCTAAATGCTGCTCAAAGCAGCTCAGAACTGGATGAGAGTGAATTTTTTCCCACTGTTTTTAACTGTCATCCATCTTTTATTAAGATGACATTTCAGCAGTGAGTTAATACACTGGGGCGCAATCGATCTTCAGAGCAACATCCCTCAGTCAAACTGTCCGGTCAGATAAACTGAAGACTTTGAACATCTTCACAGCGCATTACAAACACACAGGCTTAGCTCGATGACATAACCACCATCCAGTATTTAAGCTGAAATAACCCTTCGAACAATAGAAAACATCAGACCACCACTTCATCTACCGCTGGCAATCTTTTTCTTTCTCCATATCCTAATTTGCTGCTGTTGTAAAGGTCTTATAAAGCCATACTCTCTTCCCCGGAGAGAGACATAGATCACTATCACCTTGACTGAGCTAATAGCCTGACCTCACAATGGGGTACGCTGACAACCCAGTGGGCACAGACACCAAACCGCTAACGCTAGACTCTGCCTGAACAGTGCTTGGCTTTTCTCTTCCTTCTCCAAGAGGGGGGGAGGAAAAAAAGAAGTGAGAAGCAATCGAACAGCAAAGAGCGATACGCAGATCACTCCATCAGACTGACAGCCTCGTGGAATCAACAAAACGTCGGCCTCTTATTATCATCAATCTCAGTATCTTTTCGATCTTTGACTTTTTTTGAATGTTTGGGATGTTGTTCGTCACGGTGACCATATTTTGGTTTCCAGATAAGAAGACACCCCACGCTCCGCCACGCACTTCGCCACTGTGCGCTCTAAACCAGGACATTACACTGATGTCAAAGAAATGGAAGTTTGTATTCCATTCGTTAGGCCGGTCAATTCCTATTGACCCCCTGGAAACGATGAAAACCCTAACATTTTTATCAACCAATGAAATCCCCCCCCCTGGGTGCCCCGGACAGAATGTGAGAAGTGGACATGTCCAGGTAAGAGAGGACACTTGGTCTCCATACTGCTGTGGGAAGGATTCATTTGTGTTGACTTCATATAGAGTGCAGTACCAACCTCTGCCGAACTACTGGCTGTAGGACAGTTTTGAACCTCTTGTAGTTTTCTGAACTGAAAGATGTTATAGAAAACTTGTTTTCTTTTTTGTTTACAAATCCACAACTGCTCAGTTTTGTACCCTTTTCTATTGGAGTAGGCTATTAGCTTTAGCCTAAGCAAATTTAAACATGCTAACTGCTCTTTTGGTCTAATTAGATTGTTAACTGAACCCTCCTGGTTATTCCACCAAATATTGATCTCTGATCTCTTCCTGAGTTAAAACATTAGCATTGTTATTTCTAAATGAATATAAACTTGTTTTCTTTGCATTATTTGAGGTCTGAAAGCACCACATCTTTTTTGATTATTTTTGACCATTTCTCATTTTCTGCAATTAAATACTACATTTGCTTGGATCTTTAGAGATTTTTTGTTGCCAGTAGTTCATACAATGTTGATTTTACTCAAACATATACTTTTAAAAAGTAAAACCAGAGGAGCTGATCATGTTAAGTGGTGTCTTATCTTTTCCCAGAGCTGTATGCTGCCTGCTGAACTGCAAGCCGCAATAATCCGAACACATTTATGTGAAGAAAGCTGCACAGTAATAGTTACTGAAAGTTACCAAAGCTGGATCTATAAGCTGCTCTTTTCTTTTTTAAGTTGTGCTAAGCTAAAACCTAGTTAGATTCACCTTCGTCTCTCTGGTTGTGATGTATGTGCCTGGCCATTAGCCTCCCACCAATTAGAGTCGACCTCAAAACAACAGCTTCACCTTTTCCTGCCAATGCCCCCCAACCCACCCACCCTGTTGGATAAAGGGAAGCACACATACAGTGTAAAAAAAAAAACACAAGTAAGAGACTGCTGTGTTTTTGTTTTCAACTGTTTCTATAGCAACTTTTCTGAATCAATCCAGAGATGCTAATTGTGCTAGTAGCTCACATTGCTCTGTCCAGATAAAACACTGGGCATGTTGCTGAGTCTTATTTCCTGATGCAGGAAATAACTGACATAAAACTCAAAGCAGGGAGGATTACCACAGTCCATCGGCCAAAAACAAGAGTGTGTTACCATGGGGACGGAAGATGGACAACATTGCTGACCCAAGCAGCTATATTGATTTCTTGGTTTCTCTTGAGGAGTCAAGAAATGTGACAGGTGAGCTCTGCTACCAAATGCTGTTTCTTCTCCGAGATCTGAAGGAAGACGCCACTTTATTTGTATCCTCCAGACAACGGAAATGCTCTTTTGTCTCATTAGCTGACACACAGAGTATGGCTTTGCACTGCTTTTCACTTGTTTGATATTTAATTTAATTCCTCTTCGTCACATTATAAACGGGACTTGACATCATCTGCTTGATCAAAACAACCGAATCCATCTGAAGTCTTTCAGTGTGTCTCTTTCTTACACTTTTATTTGTACGCTTTAAAGTGTTGGCTGCGAAAGCCTCTCACACAGACTGCCGAAGGAGGCCTCAGTCATTAGTTTTCAACTGAACTTGCCTTTTTGTACAGTCATTGAAAAAGATAAACACACCTGAATAAAAATGTGGAAGTTAGAGCGGTAGATGCTGTGAAAATCTGAATCAACTTCAAGTGATTAGAGTAAATATCCAATGAGATTCAAGCCTTTTTATTCAAGGTCATTTTAAGGGATTTGTTTTATTTTAATGGAATCTCTCAATCTAATTTAACTGAGCTTCTGCCATTAGCAAATAAAAAGAAAGACAGAGACATACCTGGAAAATGTTTCAGTTGTGTCTTCATCAAAAGGCAGTTCAACTAAGTGCGGTTTTTAATTTTGAAATGTAAAAAATAAAATCTAATGCAAAGCCATGCTTCTTTCAATTTGTAGTTATGCGCTACGTTACGTTGGTCTATCACATCAAATCCCAGTGAACCACATGGACACTTCTGGTTGTAACATGTAAGATCGTAAAGAAAAAAAAGATAAAGGATGTGAATATTTCATGTTGAACCTTTGGGTTGCCTCCTGTAAGTAACGGTTCTGCTGAAGCGCTAAGGATCAGGAAACATCAGCATTCTGGACACGCCGCAGTTTGAAGTCCAGCACAAATAACCTTCTCCGACCTTGAGGCCAATGGCGAGAAATATCGACTTTTGGTTTGGACAGGTGCCACAAGCTTCCCATTGTGATTTAGAACCACAGAGAGTATGATCTGTCTTCAAATTATGGCAAGTTGATGTGATAAAAAAAAACAAACTAGCAAAAAAAAAGAAATGAATAAAAACTCATCAGGGGCAACCAGCTGCTACTGGACGATAAAGAGAGCAGCTTGCTGTCCGACGCGATCTTTGCCCAGGAAAGTCTCACTGTCACATGAGTGGACCAAACTCTCGCTCCCGCAGCGAAGTCCCTTCAACGGAGCGCCTGTCATCAAGCTTCGGCCCTCATTAGTTTCTCTGGAGACTGAAATGAGAACATCAGGATCCCGCTCCTGCTAATGAGCGCTCCTGTGTCTTGGTCAGCAGCAGTCGGAAGTAGGGTTTAAATTTAGAAGCTAATTATTATCTCAGACAAGGAATTGGTTGGAGGGAAGAAAAAAAAAATCTATTTCATCATACGTAGTGTCTTTAAAATGTATTTGTCCCAATAGTTGAGGATTCTCCCAGTCGGGGATGTTTACCACACGGTGGGGAAGCAGCACCAGGCTTCTCCGTTAGACCGTTGAAGATCTATTTAGTCATTCTACGTGGAGGCTTTCTTCTTCTTCCTCCCCCCACCCCTATATATCTTTGTCTCCAACCCTCCTTGCTTTTTTTTTTCTTTCTCCTTTTTCTTTCCTCAGCCCTGAATCTGTGAAAATGATTGGCAGATGACTCCTGGGGAAAAAAAAAAAAAAAAAAAAAGAGCTTGGGCCTTTTCCACCCTTGCAGCTCGCAGGATCACGACACTCAAACACACTGACAAGCAAAGCGTCTGAACACACACACACACACACACACACACACACTGAAGTTCTTTATAGAGGCGAGTCACACAGAATACTGAGGGAGAAAGCAGCACACGGAGGGATCCACACGGACACCTTCCTTTCTTTGACAGCTCCGTATATTTACAATGAATAAAAAAAACCGAAGAGGCTCTTGAATTTGTTTCGAAACTCGACGTTTTGGGGCGTTGATCTAGAATGTAAACGGAAAGACGCAGCATTTAAAGGAAATAAGCTACGCAGCTCCAGTTTATCACAAAATAAATTGAGAATGTGCTTCTAAAGAGACAGCTGTAAACTTTGTTGTGGCTAGTTATTCAATATGCTGAATATTTCAGTCTCTGAGTGAAATCTTAAGGCTCTCACGTATTGTGGTGTATGATGTGCCGTGGACATTGAGATTTTATAGTCAAGCGTACCGATTGTCTATATTTCTCGTGATAAACTCCATTTCCCCCAATCCAAATGGATGCTAAAAAGTTTGATGAGCTAATTGGATGCCTAGTTCCATTTCTTCTCCACCAGGGCGGCCAACGAACACCAGTTCTGTGCTGGGGATACGTGATATTCGATTTTTGGTCAATTTGCCGATATTTTAAAACTAATTTGGCTGTTAATCGATACCAACACTGATATTTATCCAGGGCTTGTAAAATGGACTGTTGTTGAGGTTAACCGGTTTTGGCCTCCATAAACTCATCATAATGGTCAGAATGGTGTTTCTTCAGATGGTTAATTAGGTCACAAGCGATGTAGGACTTTGTTGTCGCTCCTCTTCACATCACCGATGATGATTTTTCTGGACAATTCTCCAAAAGATTTTATTAATTGCAACTAATTTACAATTTTGCATGGGGGTAAATACTTTTGCAAAGCAACTTCAAGGAGAAAAGAGACTCCTGTACTTTGCAGCTTACACTCAATGTGTGTTCTTCGCTTATTTTGCTTCAGAGCTGTAGAAAACATATATGAATCGTCACAGATGTAAAGTCAAAGCCTGTCAAATAAAAAAGCAAAACACCAAGGAATACAATTCTACTTTCCCAGCGTCATTACAGTGATGCCTCTATACATTTTTAACGCTACCTGCTTAAGAGGTCACATCAGTTTTTTTTAAAGTCGTCACTCTCTTTCCCTTCATCACCAAGCTTTTAAAAAGTCAGGAAATAACTAAAGGAGAAGAAGAAGAAGAAAAATCCAATATCAAGCAGCCAGAAACAGCCAAACGCAAGTGGATCCACTTGATTCCACGACAATAACGTCAAGCATCTGCCACCATTGTAATCACAGCCCTCAGAGGGAGTCGAGGGTTTTCTGCCAGCTGAGCTCCTGATGAGCCGCCATTAGAAAAAGATGAAATACGAAGAGAGGGCGAAGGGGTTGAGAAAGAAAAAGAGAAAAGAATCAAAAACTTTAACGGGGCCAGAGGCGAGGGGGGGAGATACCGCACTAATCAACTCCACTCTGCAGAAATTAGGGATAAATGAAGCTCTCTAGCAGTGATTAATTAAACCAAGACATTCAAACTAATGGGACCACACAGAGCAACGTGTTCGCACACACGTTTTCCTCGGGTTCGTACCTCAGGGCGGCGCGTGCCAGTTTGTGAACGAGCTTGTTTAAAGATGCGCCGGCTGATTTTCAGACCGCAGACACGCAGGAGAGCCCGAGCGCTCCGAGACAGAGAAATGCAACGCCGGCGTGTTTTAATGTTAGCTTTCATATAAATGCAAATATTTAACACTCATATCTTGCTGGATAGGGAACAGTGACTCCCCCCTTAGGAAGTTAGTAGAGCAGCAAGCAGCAGGTGATCATGTGCTGATGAAAGGAGTTTAACAATACGCTGAAAGGAGGAGAAGTAGACTTTTTTATTATTACTTTTTACACTTTTATGTCAATGCGCAGCATGCTTTTCACGTCTCTGTGCACCAGCTTTCGGGATCTTGCAAACAAGAATCACATGAATCGATTTGAGTCAGTCGTTCATTCTGCCGTGTTTTGTTTTCCCCTAAAGTTGATCTTTTAATCTCGTCAAGTTCTCTACTAAAAGTCTGGCGGCTCCTTTGAATTTGATTTTTGCAGGAAGAAACAAACAAACAAACAAAAAAGTCATTTGTAGAAATAAAACTTGTTGGTGGTACAAATTAGAGATGCACATTGATTTTCAAATATTCAAATTATCTAGTGAGTTTTAAGGATGCGCTACAAGTGTAGAGTGGTGGCAATACATGAAAAATCCTCCTCACACATTCTTAAAAGCATTCATGTGTCGAACGTTCAAAATGTTTTGATCACTTAGACTTGGTCAAATCTAATCTTTTTTAATACAAGTTAACCAGCTGGTAACCAACCAGTGGTTACCCAGTGGTTGGGTAAGTGGTTTTTCCTCACTTACCCAACAGATTGTCAGAAATATTCAATCTGGGACATTCTGCTATATGTGGCACAGCATCTACCAAAATCATTCGATTAAGTTTATTTAGTAAATTTCTGCAACAAAAGCAAAGAGACTTACATCATAAAAGCACAAAAATAAAAAGTCGTGAATCCCCAAACAGTCGATAATGGAGAAACCAGAGACAAACATTACATTTTGACGAGCGCCACCATCAAAATCATCAACACACCTTGAATATATTGGTCAGCGCTGCATTTATTTTGTGTTCAGAAGTCTAAGGTTTTTAGCCTTGATTTAAAGTTTCTCAGTGTTTCAGCCGTTTTGCAGTTTTCTTAGAAGCTGGACCAACATACAAGTCCAATCCTTCGACTTGTATTTAAAAGAAAAATATCATTTGGAGGCACCGCTAAGCAAAGGCATGTCCATCCTTCTAAACGCTGAATCACAACCAATTTGCAGTTCAGTTTTTAGGGATTCACTTAGCTGTGGATTTTTCTGTGCAATGTTAGTCGCAAAAATACGGCAATTTGCCTATTGTTTCCTAGAGAATTCAAAAGAAAAAGCACATTTGTAAGCTGACACAGTGAGCTGCAATGCTACTGCTAGCATTTTGAAAGTAGCCAATTCAGAAGTACCATTTCTTTTAAGTTATTGGTTGTTCTGACAGGAATCGTTGATGTTAGCTTGTGCTGTAATGCTAAAACAGTTTTCTCTGTATGCAGTGATGCATATTAAGGTACATTTGGTGATTGAACTGTTAAAATAGGTAATTAAACACATATTTTTAGAGGAAGTCTGAAATATTTTAGAATTTCACAGTATGATGTGAAGACCTGCAATTTCAACACCATAGTTATGTTAGTTGGAGAACTTTGACCTAAGACGTTATATTTGCTTCAAATATTTTGACAAAAAAAGATTAAAATCACCAGCTTTCAATTCAGTTATTGTAACATATTAAAGTTCACATCAACATTACATTTCCTCAATTATGTTGAAAATTTATGTAGAGGCATATAAGCAAAATTCTTTGTTGTATTTTCAATTTGTAGCTATATTAATTAACAATTGTTAATTGATGACAATTTTAGCTTGGAAGGACAAAAAAACATGATTCAAATGGACAATCAACCTTCAGATAAGAGTTAAATATAACATGCAATTGAAATCAATCATAATAGACACTGGAATACCCAACATAATCATGTTCAGATTAAATGTTTGGCTTCTCTTTCAATTATTACAAAGCCTAAATCAAAAGAAGCTTTTAGTATTACAATTTTCAGGAACATTCACTCCTTAAAAATAGCAAATGAAAAACTTTTACCAGCAACTACCCTGTGTCTTCTTTTTAATGTTTTTCTTCTTTTTTTTTGTTTCAGGCATCTCAAGACAAAGACTCCACTAACTAATGTATTATCTTCTTGCAGGGTACAAACTGATCTGGGACGCAGTCATCCCACCTGGAGCTGGCTGTCTTTGTATGCAGAGGTGTTAGATGTTGGTTTCTGTAGAACCGATCCGCAAAATGATAAAACAACGCTGACTGCGGGTCGTGTGTCCTTATTTAGCGCTTTACTATTTATGTGCCTCTGCAGGGACGTGCACCATCCAAACGGATTCTGTGCGAGAGCGTTGACTTTGCATTTTAGATTCCGTGGGAAGGTCTTGCTCATTAACCGACGCGCTTCCTTTTACTCGGATACGTTTGTTTGCACGCGCCGCATTTCCGTTATTTACAACCCAGCGTCACAAGCTGCATAAATAATGCAGGAGAATTATAATCGTATTTGTTTCTTGTATTACAAACGGAGATACTAATTAGTGGAATTAAGAAGAACTGAATGTTGCTGATGAGGCTTTACATATAAATCCTCTGCAATAACTTCCATGGTGTTGTGTTGTGCCAAAAACTTGCTGACGGCTACAAATTGGGGAAATTAGCCCCAGTTGTTAACTTTTCATTCAGCATTGCCAACTTTACTGCTGTATTAGTTATTGCTACAATCATGTCGTTTTTCATGTAGTGCAACAAATCTACATAAGTAGACACATCTCTTAAAAAAAATCAGCCAATAAGGAAAACAAACTCTCTTGAAATGACAAGAAATTGCTAACAGGCTAATTCAAAACACAGTAAATATGTTAAGGTTTACAAATAAACTCCTTTTCATTTTCCCTCTTTTTTTAGTTTCATAGTTTAGTTTTCTTAACTCTGACACAAGTCAAAGTAAAAACATTTTTAACACTTAGTATTTCAATTTTCAGGAACATTCACTCCTTAAAAATAGCAAATGAAAAACCTTTACCAGCAACTACCTTGTGTCTTCTTTTTAATGTTTTTCTTCTTTTTTTTGTTTCAAACATCTCAAGACAAAGACTCCACTAACTAATGTATTATCTTCTTGCAGGGTACAAACTGATCTGTTTCATTTTCCCTCTTTTTTTAGTTTCATAGTTTAGTTTTCTTAACTCTGACACAACAAGTCAAAGTAAGAACATTTTAACACTTTTCATACAGTGTACATCAGTAAGCTTATTGCCCTCTGTCCGGTGTGTTTTAGTGTCCCTGCTTCAGCACAACTCATTCAAATGATTGCATTGCCTCCATTAAAACTACAGCATTTAATGTTACAGCATTGCCTCCATTAATTATATGGTATGAGACAAACAGTCTGAGAAAAAAAAAATTAAAATTAAACTCCTACACCTCGTCCCTGAGTCTGAAGAAATGCTCCTGGTCAAAATCAACCAATCAGAGCCGGGGGGAGGGACTTAGCTCTGCCAGCCAACCTCATATTCACGCTGCTAAATGTAGTTATGGTAGAGAAGCAACTTCCTGTTCCAGGAAAACCGTTTATCCTCCATCATTGGTGGCTAAGCTAACTAGCCTAAGCATTCACGGTTGTGGGGAACTAGCTGTAGCGTAGCACAGAGTGGTGCTAAGCCCCTCCTCCTGGCGCTGATTGGTTGTTTTCTAAACGTGCAATATATTTCTGCAGCTAGCATTAACCCCTCACCCTTTTTTTTTAAAACAAAAGATACCATAAAAGTAGATTTAAGAATTTAAATGGACCAAACAGAGACATCAGAACAGCAGTGTGGCAGCTACATGCAGGCGCAACACAGTAGCATCCTGGATGGAGATGGAGCGGCTTTCATTGGTGCCTCCACCCACATTTCATTGAAGGGAGTGAAAACGATACAAGCTCTCACAAGTCATCAGCAGCAAAGAAAAAGCCACCTAGGTAATCTAGTGCTTTTGTTTTTGAAGAGGAGTCTTTAGGAGGGGTCCGAAAACTTTGCATATTTATATGTCGACAAAGTGACAGTGACGGCGTGGGAGGACACTTCCTGTTCAAACGCAGAGCCAAGAGGTGGCTGGCAGGACGAGATGACCTGTCAGCGCAATCCAAGTTTATTACACCGTCAACCGCTGACAACATAAACGTGTAATGATAAAATATAAACCATAAAGGATCTCTCTCTCTCTCTTTCTCTCTCTCTCTCTCTCACACACACACAAACACACGCACACAAATACTGCTATTTATCACCCAGAGATTCCTTTACCGGGTGATAAATGGTGCGCATCCATCCAGAGCAGATGCTCACTCTCATGCTAAGCTGCTGTCACATTGTTTCCCATCATGCCATGCATGGTGGTGTGTTGGAAAAACCCATGTTGTGTGAGTCTGAGTATGAGGGAAGGAAGCAGATCTTTGGGGTGGGGGATACGGAGAAGAACGTGTTTGGCTTTCCAGTCTGAACGGTGTGTGTATACTGGGATCAGGTACGTGGAGCTCAAACGTTTCTGCTGCGTCTTGACCGGATACGTGATTTTACAACCTGGGTTCCTCGTTTGGAGCATCCACTGTGATTACAAGCACTTTGCTAATGATGCAAATTAGGCTGTTATGTCGTCTTATCATCTTTCAGAGACCTGGGCAAGTAGAAGTTACTTTTCAAGCTGAGTTGACTCTTCTTACACAAGAACTACTTCATCCGTTACTTTAAAACAAAAGGGTAGAATCCACACATCGCAGCCTCAGCTTCAAAGCAATAGCCTAACTTACTTATCCAGACAACAACACTCAATACTCTTTTATAGAAATTCTACTGAATCCTAGAAATAACTTGAAAATGCAATAATGCTGTAATTAAAAGAGTAATCTTATACTTTTACTTGCTCCCAGCCCATTTCTGATTTGGGAGTTTGCTTATTATCTCTTTGTCTACGTCGGTATATTGCCGCGGCGACGAGGTGTGGGGGTGACTATGTACCCAAGTACGGCTGTGAACATAATCAGATGATGAGAATAACCAGTGAGATTTATTTGAACTGCTTTATATGTGTCTTATTTTAGTTTGACAGGAATCAGACTTTTTTTTTAACGTAGAACCAACCCTGCAAGAAACAAGACACAAATTCCCCTTTTTTCTCTTTCAACCCGTTTCAGGTCATGGTGACCAACCAGCAACGCTCTATTCTGTCTTTCCATATTTTCTCTGATGACTGATTTTTTTTGTAAAAGATTGGCTTTTCACTTTTAAAGCCAGGACTCACATTCCAAGTAGGGTTTATTGTTTTTACTCCCCAAGTTGCCCTTTTTCCCCTTTTACTCCAGGATCCCCCTTCATGCATCATCTACCACCCTCTGTATCTCTCCTGGAGGCCAGTCGAGGCTCGGCAGGATTTTATTATTTTATTTCTTTTTACTATTTTTATTTTTTTTGCTTGTGACTGACAGCGGTTGGCAATAATTCATGAAACTAAGGTGCACCGACTGTGTTTTAAGCTCCACCAACATCTCAAAATCTCCCTGTCAAGCAGAAAAGGAAAAGTAAGTAAAAAAAAAAGATTGTGTGCTTACTCCCGTGTTAGCCTCTCCTCCCCCCCACCTCACCCTCCCCTCGCCTCCCTTTCCATCCACCTCCTCCTTTGCTTCTCCTCCCTCGAAGTTGATTTTATCTGACGTGACAGAGCTGTGGAAGCCATGGGTGGAGGCGCTACAAATGCTCTGTCACAACGGTGAGCGTGGCAGGGAGCGTACGCCTCGACAGTTCTCAGATGCGGCCCGGGAAAGCGGCGGCGGCAGCGGCAGCGGCGGAGACGCACTGCCTCGCCGCCGCCTGTTTGACTTCAGCCTTCATGTCTCATTTCAGCTACAGCAACAAACTGCTCTGCGCCTCCTCCACTCAGGTAGCCTACTTTTGACACCGGCGGGGGAGAACGTGCGTGAGCGCGGATGCTTAGGGGAGAAATCTGGAGTTCAAATAATTCATAATACAAAGAAAGAGGAGTTCTGATAATCTGAACCGATTCTTCGACTTTGGGCTGACATAACTCACACACAAAAGGAAGCAGTCTGTAGATCAGACATGTAATCAGACACTTTGAAAATAACACCTTTTTTACAATGCAGTGCTAATATCATTCAGACTGACATTTTATTTGACTGTAAAGAAGCGACAGTAATTGTCTTCTGTTTTATGAAACATCATAATAAGAGCAGAAATGAGGTCTGTGACTTCTACATTAGATTCAATGCAAGGTGCACTGAATCTAATGTGTGTTTAAGGCAGATGTTTATGAATCATCTTATACTTTTAAGAAAGAAAATATAGAATTTCCACCACTATTTTGGATTTTTAAAACAAAATTTTAATTGTGAGGTGTCAGTCCAACACCAAATGCAATGGGCTACTAGAGAACATGATGTGTTCAGGAATAAATCATATTCAGCATGTCTGGATCTACCAACTGTAGTGCTTTACAGTGGTTTATCGTAGCTAGATTTTACATAAATTAGTTTTGGATACAACTGGCAAACTGGAAACTGTGAATCGAATGTAAAACTCATCACTACGGTTCATCGCTACAACTCATCGCCACGGTTTCCTCCCAGGTCAGTCAGGAACTGATGTTCACAGAACTGACCGCTGAGGGGCCAAGGAGAACTGCTGCACCAATAAGTAAATGGATCATTTTCAAAAAAGCAGACATTCACCTACTTTGGACCTATATGGAGCTAAATTGGTGCCGAAAAATTTTAACTGAAAATATATATATTTGCAGCTGAAAAATTGTTTTAAAACTGACAAAAAACATGCTTAGCTGTTTTTTTTCCCGTTTTGTATCCATTTTTTAAAGTTTCCTTAAAATGTTTCAATTACATTTTTTTATATACTTTTGAACAAATGTTATGGCCGATATCTTAGCACCATTGACAAAGAACTGACTATGGATGGCACAACAGCCGAAAGTGTCTTACATCTGTCTGCTTGTATACACACCATTCAAACATTAATGGGTCGAACAAAAAACAAGGAGAAAGTTTAACCTGTTTACCCCATAGGTATCGTTTGAATTTAGATATTTACAAAACAGCAAGATATTGTGATATTACTACATAAAATAGAAAAGTCAAACTTGGTTAGTTGGTTTATTCAACCCCCAAAACTTTGCAATCACAGTTAGAAATCTATAGGCTTATGATCTATAGGCGTTATGTTTAAATGAACACGTTCGTTTAAACATAAATTCTAACAATTTCTGGACATTTATTCCAAACAAAAAATCTCCAATTTGGAAACCCTTTCTTACATAAATCTGTCTTTTTTACTAAAACAAAGCCAAAAAAAAACACTAGAGGAGATGCAATGCAACAGAAAATATGTTTTCTTTAAATGTCCCTGCCAACTGCAGAAAATGTCTTTAACTTAATTAATTAAAATGAATAACTGCAGGAAAAAAATAAACAGATAAGCAATGGTTAAAGGGTCAAAGGGTTGACTGAATGTCAAAAGGCCATTAAAGTCCTACAGAATTAAGCCAAATATCTTTTTTTATTTTTTTAAGAGAAAAATAAATGGCTACAGCAAATTCAGAAACGGGAGATTCAGCTTTCTCCCGTTAACCACATATCCACATGTGGATATGTGGACATCCACATGTCCACATATTGTTTTCCTAATCTATTTAGCCAATTTCCGTCCATCCTCCTGCCCGTCACCCAGACTAATGAAGACGCTGTCAGAACTGGCAGCCGCTGCGCTTTCTTCGTTTGTGTGCGTAGCAAATGTCTGCCGACTTTCTGGACTCTCGACGAGGCCAATGTGAGCTCTGAGAATTCTTTTTTTGTGTGACTATTTTCAAATGCTAATTAATTGGGCGATCGTTTACCATCCAGAACAAAAAGTGGGAAGGGGTTATTTGGACTGACGAGCCCAGTCAGAGCTGTCTTGTTTCACTGGCTCGGCGTTGTCTGTGCGACGGCTTCAGGCTCAAACCACCAGAGAGATTCTGTTGGCAGAAACATGGTTCCGTCCTGCCAGATCTCCTCCCAGCCTCCTAGCCTCATAATGGGAACGAGGCAGCCAATCTATCTGATTTAATAAACCTCCAAATATCAAGTAGTTCATACAAACAAGCTTTCGGCGACGTGAAAATGTAACATAATGATATTAAATTGCAAATATCAACTAAGTGCAGAGGTCCAGCTGGACTCAATATGTGGAGTTCAGTTGCTGGGCAGACAATAAAATATTCAAGGTTTCTAACTGGCAGCCCAGGTGTAAAGTAGCAAACTAGTGTAATCTAGCAAGAAAGTGAAACAACAAAGTATGAGGACCTCTTGTGTTTCTTATGACATTATTTGTTTTTATTGGGAAAACATGACTTCAGGAGGCCAATGGAGAGGTTCAAATCACTTCATCTTTGTTTTTTGTTGATGTTACACTATCACAATCTCAAAAAGTTGTTGCTGAAAGACCCTTCAGTTTTCTGGAAAATGATAACAGATTTGTATTTAAAATACTGATGAAAAAAGTAGATTAAGAAGTTTTCCCAAGTTTCCCGTTGGCTTCATTAGTACAGAAACAACCATCCAGAACAAAAGCTATATGGTCATCGTCCACCATATTTAACAAGGTGCTTTTCCCCTACATTCATTCATTTGACTTACACCAGTCCTTCCTGAAGCCAAATCAGTCTCGTTTCACTGAATCACACAGATCCAATTTAAGTCCAATTGGTAAGACAGCATCCAAAACTGGTGACCCCAAGATGCCGCTCTCTGCCTCAGCTTTTCAAACTTTTCAAACATTGGTACAAAACTTTACATGGACCATTCTAAGCAAGTAGCTTTTTTTCTGTTGACCATTAGCAGCTACCAGAACCGACACAGATATCGATATCGAACACCGTAAATCCTTTGTCTTCATTAGTCAAATATGACAGATTTAGCCTCACTGTAGCTACTTCAGACAAACCATAATCTATATTTCTAAACCTGCAAACGTAACAATAAGTCAGCTGCGTCCGCCTCCTACAGAGGCTGTGCAGCCGCAGCCTCAGGCGACGATCTGTCGTGTGCCTAGACAACGAAAGATTGCGTTTTTCTGCGCTCCAGAGAAACTCTGATGGAAGTTAAATATAGGGGAGGAAGGGAAATAAAATATACAGTGAAAAGGAGGAGAGACGGGAGGCCGAGGCGAGACTTGGGGAAAGCTTCAACAGTGGCAGGCGATGGAGGGAGCACAGTCTCCATTTACCGATGCTGGAGGTTGGATGAAAATTCAGCAGAAGCAAATCGTTAAAACACACTGGAAGGTTTTAGCCTCCATGTGTAAAAAGGATCAGCGTCAAAAAATGACCAGCAACTGCTAAGTTCCAATTAGCTCAGCGGATTGTTACTGAGAGAAACACGAAGAGAGAGTAAAACAGACGAAGCTCATTGCAGCAGCATTTCTCCACCAGGGGAGGAGGAAGGGGTGCGATTGGCTGCCGGAGACAGTTCTCAATAATTCAGGCCGGTCGGCTCCTCACCTCAGCCTGTGTGAGCCTCACACAGAAACCATCTCACTTCCCCAATCTCCAAGCTACTAGCGCTGGAGCCTTTTAGCCTCCGTTGGCGCCTGCTCTGCTTAAAGCTCCCGCTCCAGATCGCCGTAGCAGGGAGAGCAGGGTGATTCACGGAGCGACACGCCTCCACCCCCCGGCTCCGTCAGCCCATTTAACATTACAGTTTGTTTGGTTTCAGAACATTAGCTGATTACTCCACCGGCTCCACTTAAGCCGTGTTTTATGGCCGGCGATAAGCCAGAGTCATTGACATAATGCTGTTCTAATTTTGAGTAATGATTGGTTTTGCCGTTTCCCCATGCTGCTGAGGTCTGCTAGTGTTTTTGACGTCTAACACACACACACATGCACACACACACACACACACACAAGACACAGCCACTTTACTGACAGCTATACACTTTGCTTAGACTGATACGTTTTTTAGTTTTGATGCAAAATTGCATCAATCGTGCCTTGAAATAATCAACACCGCTTTGGACTTTCACAACTACACACGTCTTTGTATTTTAATCAGATTTTACATGATAGACCAACAGAAACTATTGCATAATTGTGACTTAAAAAGATGTGGGGAAAGAAGGATATATGATTTTCTTCTTTTTTTTTTCTTTAAAAAAAATGGATCTGAAAAGGCTGGTTTGCATTTAAATTTGTGTAACCGTCTTTGGCTGCAGTTGCAACTGGAATATTGGATGTGCTACCATTTACTAATTTGGTGACTTTTTAAAGTGATCAATTCTACTATACTTTGATTAAGGGTAGCAGAGAAAATGCGCTAAAGAAAAATAAATAAAGAAAAATGTCAGCCACACTTTTCAGATTTTAAAAGCCATTTTCAAGGGGTCTGTGAGGCACCAGACCGGCAACAGTCTCTGAAACTCGTGCGATAAAACGCTCCCTCTAAATTTAGTGTCTGCTGGCAACCAAGTAGCTGGAGAATAAAAAGCTTTGTTTGTACACAGCGCCAGATTAATTCACACACAACAGCTGGGGAGTTTACACGATGCACAGCAAGCGCAGCGGCTTAAGCGGGCAGACAAAACTCTGAACCCCAAAAAACTCTCACAACTTCCACGTTCGCTTTGCGGCAAAACGTCAAACTGGAGGCCGCCTGTCAGCTTTTTCCAGCAATATGAGCACAACTCGCCGCCTCGCTTTCGCTCCCTGCGGGTGTTTTCTTCTCTCCTCCTTTTTTTTTCATTTCCAGGAGAGGAAAGACAAACAAACAAACAAACAAAAAAAAACAAAAAACACTTGCTAATTTGAAAAACAAACTAAACACTGAACACGGCTGACTTGATGACAGCTGTCAGTGCGACAATCGGCATCATCAGGTGGGATTTGAGTGGCTGTGAGCACGAGGCAGCCGGGCGGCGTCCAGAAGGGATTTGAAGTGTGTGTGTATGTGTGTGTGTGTGTGTGTGTGTGTGTGTGGGGGGGGGGGAACTGGGTGTGTTTCTCAGCGGCTGTCACTCAAAACGCGTTCCAGACTTCTACCAGGCCTTTATGCGCTCTGTGCTGGATGCTAATAATGTTAAACTTGTGACATTCTTCAAAAACACAGTGATTATGCCACCAGTAATTATATAGCAGTTACAAAACAAAGGATCTGGGCACAGCTGCCAATGAGCAACATATTTAAATGTAGAGAGCGGCTTTAAAGAGCGTTGAGATTAAAGCGGAGCAACCGAGTTTGTTCACTTGATGAAATGCTTTAAGTTTGACACGCTGAACCGAAAGGGTAGCAGCAGGAGTTCCTCCATCTGAAGGGACGGTATATTTAGAAACGCATTCTGATCTAGTTAGCGTCACCGTCGCACTTAATGAAAGCCCTGGGTCTCTTTGGTAAAGTCGGCTCGTCTGAAGACGTCAGCAGATTGGCGAAGAGGAGGGAAGGTTGGGGGTAAGTGGAGCCAAAGGGTAAAGTTGAGCCACGTCTCGTTTCGAGGAAAAGGTTGGGGGTTTTTTTAATGGAAGCCCATTTCCGCCATGAAAAAAAAGCTAAACAGGAAGTCATCATTTCGACTTTGAAAGTCGAAATTTTGACTTTAAATCTCATAATTATGACTTTGAAAGTCGAAATTATGACTTTCAAAGTCAAAATTTCGACTTTCAAAAAACACAAAATCTTACCAAGACATTTTGGTCCAATTTCATGTGCAAGTATGCTAGTACACTTGAAATAAGACAAAACTAACTGACAACTAAGTTTTTAGCAGGATACATAACTTTGTTTTAAGTCAATAATTCCTTCGTTTTAATCTTCTGAAAATTACTTTTTCCATTGGCATTTTATTACACTTATAAGACATTTTTACCATGTTACAAGTGAAATGATCTGAAACTAGAACTAGTGCTTTTCCATCAATATTAAAGAATCGTTGACTTAAAACAAACTCTTATATCTTGCTAAAACGTTACTTGTAAGTTAGTTTCATTTTATTTCAAGTGTGCCGAGATATTTGCACTAGAAACTAGACCAAAATTACTTAGTAAGATTTTATGCTTTTGCAGGTTTGCGTTCAAATCATGAATAGATATTTTTCAAATTGTTTTATATATGAGTTGTACTATCTGCTATCTACAACAAGAGGTCATAAACCCAAGACAAAAGTGTAGCAATTTAGCTGCAGCTACCAATAAGGTCAAAATGGCAGCTTTGGGGTGATTTGAGCTTCCAGAAAACAATTTTTTTTTACAAGCTATATCATCAAAACAGTCATGTTTACACTCATTCTGATTGTTTGAAGTCACACACAACATCCTGAAATAAATGCAGGTATCTGTTCATCTTATCCAAGTTACCCTGAGACTTGATGAGGCTCTCGGTTACTTGTTCATCCATTTTCTACTGCCAGACCCAAAGATTTTTTTGTCAACCTTTTCTCGATTATATACATCTATGTCCCAGGTAGAACATAGATTAATGTCTATATTTTAAAAGCATCTACAATCTCTAATCAAGTAAAAGCATAACTTGAATTTACTCGCAGCGAAACTAGACAATCAACATGACATCGTAATCATAATGACCTATTTGCCAGCGCAACCGTCCAAAATGTCGCCGTAGCGACCAGGATTATCTCAGCTACGTTCCCTCGAGTCAGGCCAGCCAAAACAGGGGTAAGCAAAAAAAAAACAAAACTGTGAGCCAGCAAACATATGCCAGCCTCCGCCTACACTTCCCAGCAGGCACTGCCCTATTGTTGCAGACTTGCTTAATGACTGCTGCCAACATTTCACTGGCAAACCCTCCCTACTGTAGGAAATGCATCCAGTCAGCACAACAGTCTAACACGTTTAACTCTGGTCTCTCTCGTTCATTCACGTGTGAACTGATCTGAAATAGGAGATTAAAATGCATCTTCTCCTCTAATTGTGGTGTAATGATGCAAAGTGCTTCAGATTGTTGAGCCTCTTACATAACCAAAGCAATCAGCTCTTCCTCTCGACCAGAGCGGCCTGGTTATGGAGGGACGTCCGAGGTCGGATCCTCAAAGGCTACATGTGTGTCAAACTCAAGGCCCGGGGGCCAAATGTGGCCCGCTGTAGCTTTTCATGAGCATAAGTCATCAATAAGTCCCTTCAGCTTTTCAACAAATCTGCAAAACTCCCTCAAAATTCACACAAAATCTGCAGATTTTTCTGATTTTTGCTGCAAATTTTTCTCAAATTTGGCTAAAAACATTTGGGTTTAGGCGACAGCTACCTCAGCCAAACTTAATGTCAAGTCATAGTCCGAGATCGATACGGCGATTAATAAAAAGTCATGTTCAACATCGTACATTAGCACAGATATCATAAAAATCCCTTACAAATACTTTTAAACTAGCGCCGCAAAATCTGTGACTTTAGACTACCAAAAAGAAAAAACCACACAAAAAAATACAATCACGAAATCCTGACCAGTGTGAAAAGACGTTCAATACGATTTCATTTTAAGAAACGCTGAAACAAACAGCTACATATCGACATTTAGTGAGTTTTATCAACACATAGGTATTCTTTAAAAGGAACATTCGTATTGTTGATTTGGCCTGAAACGAGAGCGAGTTCGACACCCTGCCACCTCGCGCCGTGTCCTTATCTCTTGGCAGAGCAGAGGCCGAGTCGCTCGGTGCCACATGGCGCCCGGATGCCCAGTCAGTCCCACACACCAACAAACCCGCAGACATGCTGGCTCTCATGATCTGAGCCCCCGGAGCAACTCGCAAAGGTTCAAAGGAGTCCGGGGCTGAAGACACTTATAGAATGAAACGAAGCTGGAAATGAGGACGAGTGAGGTTTTCTCCTTTTTTTTACTTTCTCCTCTTCAGTCATAATTTTAGACAAGAACTGAACGATTTTAGGAGAGCTAGAGTATCATGGCTGTGTCGTCAGTGAACCGCGAGATCTTTCTAAGATCAAAGATGGCTTCCGTTTCAATGTATTATCTTAATTAGGTGGGATTTTGCCTGGCAGCAGTCAGACTGTAACCACTTTATAGGTTAAGCTCCTACATCTATTTTGTAGCAAAGAAGGAAGATTCATTTAAAATGTTTGGATCAAAGCCTAAACAGTGACGTAGAGAAAAAAGGTTTAGAAAGAAGCGAGAAGTTTGAGTTAATTTTCTTTTTCCACTCCAGTGTCCACAAAGTGAAGTTTGTTTTCTCCACGCCTGCAACCCAACACAGATACTGGTGTGGATGGCAGTAAGAATGTCTTATGTGTTTGTTTTGCAGATGTTTTAGAGTTAGTTTTTTAACGATAATTAATATTTACCAATCTGTGCTATAAATCTTATTGGGATTTAATAAACCTCTGCAATCTTAATAATAAATCCCAAATAAAAATGTTTTTAACCAGCAATAATTTCTATTCAATACATTATAAATATTTATTTAATTAAATCAACAGTTTTTGGTTATAAGTAGAGCTCTTAAAATCGTCTCAGCTTTATTAATTGTCACTTTGTTGACATCATGTCTCTTTAAGTAGATGATGGTCGATCTGCTGCTGGAGCTGAAGTTGGTATCTGAATCACAGTTTTCTTTCCTGGCGCTAAGCTACATGCTTCTCTGTCTTTTTAAAGAGAAAATACTGATCAAATGTAACATAAATGATTTTAAACAGAGGATCAGATTTGTTAAAGCTTTTATTTTAATTATGAAAACACAAAAAGCCAAATGTTTGGCATTAGGCCCACCTAAACCAGAAACAGCCACTGGTGTGACTGTGGTTAAAAGTGTCTGTTTCACCTGAGGGTGTGAATCGTGTTTTAGTAACATAACTGCATATATTTTGTTTGACACTGTCGTATTTATAACCTTTGAGTTACAATCACTCGTTCTTAAGGAGCCTGATGCTGAAGGAAATATTTTGTTGAGAATTTTCTTATTAGCTTAAAAAACAGGGCCTGTCCATCAGAGTTTAAACATTATATTATAGCTACACAATTATTTCACAAACGTCCAACTCATTTTTTAGAACAAATTTCTAACCTGAACCATGTGTAAAAACCGCTCCTCAAAAGCAACAGTTCCCACGCCGACTGATTTTGACAAAAAAAATAAATGAATAAAAAATCCTTAATTATTAAAAGAAAAGAGCTTACATTGGAGATATAGTCCTCCATTAATCATGTTGATTTACAATCTGCACATCAGGGCGATGTGACTGATGATGTTTGTGAAGGCTCATTTTCATTATTTACGACAGCTCTGACCTTACTATAAAACGATGAAGGTCACGTTTGCATGCGTGCAAGTAAACATGTGGGAGGATATAACGCTCAATATGTTTTTATAGATGAACGCAGTGCCGCTCTTTGAACACTTATTTTGCAAGCATTGTAATTTCAAGCTTTTAAAGATCAATTTCAGGACAGTGAGGGAACAACAAACAGCTTTACAGCCTTGAACTGGTCTGGATTACGAACACCTTCTTATCCACAAAGTCTCAAAACTATGTAAACATCCTAATTGGTGTTTTGCTCAAAGTCCCTTAGAAAATTGCAAAGAAGCGTCATCCGTGAATAGTTCTGCTTGAATATTTGATGACTATTATTATCTGAAATGGCAGAGTTCCTTTAAATTGGTACGTTTCCAAGCTGCTTTTGAAGATCCTCTGAACTTTTCCAGACGTGACATTGTGGCCAAACGGCTCAATCTGTCTCATCTGACCATAAAACCTTTTTTTTTTTCTCCAGACGACATTTGGCTGGCTCTTGTGCGTAGTTACAAATTTAATTCAAGCGTGAAAGTGTCAATTGTGTTGCCGGCTGTTTGTTGTTTTTTCTTGGCCGTTAAAAATCCCCTCCCGTTTATGTTGATCCTAAACAGGCTCGACTCTGGACAAACGGCGCTTGTGTTCTGGCATCTTGTAGTTTATGATAGACTTTAGGAGTTTCTGGATTCATTTTGAAAATTTCTTGAAAATCCTTTTCATTTAATTCGAGAGTGGATGTGCTTAGAAGCCATGTCAACACCAAGAAAACATCCTAATTGGTGTTTTTAATGGAGTTCAACCAATTCTGATGGTAGTAGCTTAATACTATATTAACTTGTTAAGAAACAATAAGCTGCATTTTAGGGGTTGTTCATTTGTACCAGACTTGAGAATCCAATACTTTATTTTACGTTTCATTGAAGTATCCTTTTGTAACACCTCAAAAGAAAGAGTTCAAATGCGCCATTAAAAGCCCAAACTAGATGTCCGTGACAATGAGTGCATGGAAACTTTTCTAGACCTAACATCTACGCTACAAGCACTTGTCATTCACGTGAATGCTTTGCCTCTCAGTATTCCTCATGTATTGGTATACATCTTATGACATAAAGTATAGTGATGAGACCCAGAGGAATCCAGATGAGCCTCAATGCTTTTGGCGGCTCGGCCTGCTGCCTTTGTGTATTATCGTGAGGAAACGAGTCTCACGACATCCTGAATGTCGCTGACAGAGAGCATTCGACGTAGCAACAATGCATGTCTTTGACAATTAGCTATTGCCCAACGGCTCCGACGAAATCCTTTCAGTTCAGGCCTGTGATGTGTGTTTTCCATGCAGATCCTCTCCGTCGCTCACTGTCCTGATTGTAATGAACAGATTACCTTCTTCACCCCCGCCGCATTATTTATTGCTAACAACTCTGCTGGCAGCTTCCAGGAGATATTTGCCACCTATGTTTGCACAGCCCAGAGTCAGGCATTACAAAAGGGAATAAAAACCAACGTAGCACCAATGGGGGAAAAAGAATCAGCTCCCTAACTAAAGAACTGAGGCAAACACTCAGGCTGAGATACCCATAGCATCCCTGCATCACTGGACCCATCAGACACAGCAGGTCCTCACCCAGTAAGGTAGTTCCTCCCTCTATCCACACTTGAGATGATAAAGTGCAAACCACCTCAATATCCATGATGGCATTCCCCTCTAGGTATATTCTGCGCCTCATATCCTTTTTCCCCTCCGCCAGAAAGAGACTCCTGCCTTGGCTTAATCAGGAGGACTGCTTATTAAGGAAAAGCTCTTGGGTACATCCTAAATTGGGGGGGCGAAGAGGAGAGAGAGTCTCACCAGTGCGATAACTGCAGATTTATGTCAGAGTTAGGTGTAAATAGCTGCAGCGGTTATTCCCCTTCTTTAATTAAGACAGCGCTTTCCGTAGGCCGGATTCCAGCTTACGAAGCAGCTCGGCCGGTTGCGGCCCGGTAAAACAGAGGCCCCGTTTTAATGCGGGGGTCCTTTACGTCCCGAGGCGTTTGAACACGGATCGCAGCAGGAGACGTCGCCTCATTTTGTGCGCTTTGTCGCGTGCTGACGGTTTGAACCAGCGACGCAGCCCGTCGTTTGCCACTTGCAACGATGAGTCATCTAGGATGATGTTTGGTAGTAAATGTCAAACCTCTTCTCCGTGTCAGATCGAGCCGAGTGAGCGGGAGCATAAAAATGCTCCGCGAGTGTTATATCACTTTAAAAGACTGCCGACTCTGTGCTTTGAAGACAATTCCATCTGTGGGCCCCATCATCTCTCTCGCTTTCATCTCACTGACAATTTCTGAGGCGCCATTTTTTTCTTTTTTTTTCTTTTTTGCACATCCAAACAAACTTTACTCTCTTAGCCATGGCTGTTCAAATATCTGCCAGGCAGTAAACTACCTGAGATAAGCAACGGGGAAAAAAATGGTCCTATGTGGTTGGTAAGGAGGGGAGGCGGGTGTGTGCTCATCGTTCACATTCCGTATTCAGTTTCCATTAGTGATAGCATTGCTATTGATTCAGAGTTTGCCATGTGCTCAGTGGAGTACAGACAAAACGCATCGTATAATTTGGGAGCCGTCAGTCAGGACTCTCACTCCCAGGCTTCTCAGAGTTAAGGTGGACAGTTTCACGTTTCTCCTCAAACAAGGATAACAGAAGCGACCTGGGGGATTTTACACATGAACACATGCTGCTTCTTCTTCTTTGGAATTGTGTTGCAGAGTTTCTCATAAATTATAAGGCAGGTAATCATAAGGTGATGTGTTTGGGCAGCCACAGTCTGCCGGAGTCTTTTGGTTTTAAAGAAGCTTGGAGTTTATTTGTTCTCCGTGGGGCTCTTCAGATATTTGAACTTTCTGCAACAACTCCAAAGAGTTAGGTAAACTGGGTTTTTGGATTGCCCTGACCTAAGATTACGTGTCTGTGAGTGTCTAAATGTCGTCTTGTGGTTAACTGATGACCTGTTCAGGATGTACCGTTTTTGGGGGATTTTTTGCCTCACCTTTTCCTAGAAAGCCTGACCACCTACCATCCATTCTTTGTTTATACCCCCCATTTTTTCGTTTTAGGGCTTCAAGACAACCGGTAACAGAGACAGTTGAGAGACAGCTTGGCAGAAAGAACAGGCGGCATGCTAATTTCCACATAAGATAGGCCAGGAGTTTCTGACCTCATACCAACAAGTACACTGGTCTCAATCTATGAATCAACACCAACAAGACTAGCAGATGTGCTACTGTCACAATCAGTGATGAACTGGGAACACAACTCTATCTTGTTCTTGTTGAAATGTGTTATTTTTCTATTTGCTATTTAAATGTTACGAGCCAGTTGCTGTTCAGTGCAGAACTTTGTGTTTCAGGGAGGAAAACTTTCTGGACAAATTGCGGGGGGATTATTGGAGCGTACTTTGTGCTTTCCGTCACTGCAGACAACTTTCAGCTCCATCTATTATTTTTCATTTTATATACAGACATGTTTGCATATTGTGACATTCTTGCTCTACACTGTCAGGCGGACAGTATGGAAGATATGAAATGAATCCCCAGAGAGTTATTACTTTATTTGCCAGGTGGAGAACTTTTATTTATTTATTTCAATGATTCTTAGATCTGCAACCAAACATTGAAGCTATTCTCATCTAATGAGATTTCTTTTTTTACATAGTCCACCGATTACCCCAGAAAGAAGACAATGAATGCTTCCCCCATTAAAAGTCATTGTCAAGTGAAGCTGTAATCGAACTGGTTTCTACATGATCAGTTAGTGAAGAAAACAATGCGGGATATAACGGTGATAAACAGTGATAACATGTCAGAAAGATTTCTCTTGCACACCAATCAAAGCAAAAAGAAAACAAAATCCATAAAATGTGCTTTTAGAGTCCAACTAGAAATCATAGCCGTCTCCTACAGACATCAGTCTCCCTGCAATGACGGTTGTTGCCAAGTTAGAGTCGCTGATGCTGAGTGGTGACACAGTGAGCCTTATCGCCCCGGACCAAGATGTATGCAGTGGTTCAAAAGCATTTCATCACACAGCTAGATGCGTCCAAGAGGAGAAATCGAGTGATTAAAACAGAGTTTAATCCCTAATTGCTAAACTACAGCCTTGACTATTCATATCACCCGCAAAGTTGTCAGACGGCATTGATTCCGTTGTCATGGTTATTTATCGGCTCAAACTGCGATCAGCAGATTCGCACGTGAAGCTGCTAAAAGGCACGATTGTTTTCGTTGCCACACCTCGAGGCTAACGCTAACTGATGCTAACGCTAATGTATTTTTGGACGCCTCTGAAGCCGGCGTAGCTATTTGTGCCGCACTTCAATACAGCCGCTGTCTCTGTAATGGCAGGCCCAATTGTGTTAACAGTCCAAATCGGGTTAGAATGACCCGATTTGGTCTTATGGATCTTTTTTTTTTTAACAAATCTTAATTATGGCCCATACCGTGGCTCAGATCCTAAAATAGAAGCGAACAGTCACCTGAAACAGTAAGACGTGAATGCCAGTTCAGGATTCATGAAAGCCCCGTGGTGTGACTGTACGAGCGAGACGCAAATAGAAGCAGACGGCGTGGCAGATGCAAAAGCAGAAAATCATAGCAAAGCGGGTGCAATATTTATTGTGCCGGGCGCGATGAGAGGCGCCGCTGCTTTGCAACGCCGAGCAGGTGATGGAGGAGCCTCTGCCTCGGCTGTTATGGCAGCTGACCCCCCCTCCTGCTACTCCGCCCTAATATTGACAACAAAAATGAGAATCTGTTCTGGCTCACTCTTATTATCCATATCCCAAAGAGGAACTGGTGCTTTCGGAACAACCAGTGTTCAGCCATGTGAGCTCTAACGGGGTGGGGGGTTGGGAGGGGGATCCACCTGCAAGGTTCAAAGAGCAACTAAAAGTCAACGGATCTCTCCGGAAAGCCCCGCGGCGGCATCCCCTCTCTCTGTTCTCCGAGTCTCGTGCGCGGGGAGCGGACCATCATTTTCCACGAGTGATGAAGTGTGAAATGCAACAAAAGCCCCCCATTACTGCATGAGGGATTTAGTGCCCACAGAGCAATGGAAAAGAAAGGGAGGCGAGGGGAAAAAAAAAAAAATAAAAGAATGAAAGATGCCTTTGTCGAGTAAAATATACGAGAGGAGGAAAATAAAATCCCCGCACAAGAGGTCAGGCTGTGAAGCCCCCAAAAGGTCGGTTCATATTCCGCATGTGTCCTGTCAGCGTACGATAAGTTGAGAACAATGGCAGGTTTCTGGTTGAATTGTCAGGAGCAACGGTTGCTGAGAAGCTCTGCAGAGATGGAAGGTGATCCATTATTAATGTGTCTCTACTACCGCTGGACTTGACTGGAACACGATAGTGGTGGCATCATGCTGAGGAGTTGCTTCTCAGCAACAGATTTTGAGAACTGACCAACATTTCACAATGGGGAAGCCATTGATTGGCATTAAAATACACTGAAAGTTGTGGTTGTGACTTGAAATAAAAAGAGGGGCAGTATCATACATTTTCCATTTTATTGTGCAAACAAGCAATCATGTTAACTTCAGTTGAAATAAAACTGCAACATAGATGTATATGGAAGTAAGGAAGCTTGGAAAGTGCAGCTCAAAGGAGGAGCTCTGCCTGGAAGGCGGAGCTCTGCCTGGAAGGCGGAGCTAGGTCCAACTGGGCGTTTTGCACAGCTGAATCGTCACCACTGGAGATTAAAGGATCTCTCAAACATACATGGAGTAACATTATAACATGATGTAACACTAAATCAAGTCGATTTTACATGATACTGCCCCACTAAGGTGCTAGTATGTTATGTATAAGGCACCAAAAATCTGAAATTGTGATTGTTGCTGCTTTGTGTGCGTTCAATACTGACTGAAGAGGATGGTGAAACCCCCAATTAAATGAAGTTTTTGACATTCAAGTTGTTTTCTCCTTTTTTGCCAAACTTGAATGTTTTTTTTTAGTATCGTACAAAGAAAATCTGAATGAATGCACAAGGTAAATTCTTTTATCAAGGGAAGCAAGCAATTCAAACCAACTGCACAAGAAAACGAGAACATGGGGGCTTAAGTGGAAGTCGATGAGACAATAAAAACTTCTGCCTTGTTACTTTTTTCAGAAAAAAAGAAGAGCACACAAACTAAAATTTTGTGGTGTTAGTGTGACGGTCTGATGCTGCTGCAGGACCCAGACCCTAATTGATTGAAACTATGAATTTGTGCTCTCCAACAGTAAATCCTGAAGGAGAACGTCCAGCTGTCTGGTGGTCGTCTCCAGCTCAGGGATAATTGGGTTGTGCAGAGAGACAATATTACAAAGCAAACTAACCAGGTTCGGTTTGAAGGCTAACAACCAAATCAAACGGACTTTAGCTATTAGTGAATATGCTCAGACCATTGGAACAAATACCACATGGACTTCAACTGTGGCGTTTGGTGCCGTTTTGCTAAGGTGACCAACGTCCGTATTCCAATTTAAATGCAATGTTGAATGTTTTCAACGCACCAGATAAGCTGAGGCTTGCCATACAATACGACTGAATTAAGAACGAAGAGTGGTTCGAACATTTCAAAAGACTTATCCCACCGATTCATCATTTGAAAACTCCGTTTTGCATTCACTCTGGTGATCTCCAAATCTGTACAAAGGGATAAACACTCATTTTTTGTGTGATAAATGAAATATTGTGCTCTCTCAGAGCCACTATTGAAACATTTTCCACGACACACTCAGTCAACATGTGGCTTCATCTTATTATTACAACAACAACTGAGAATTTTATGAATTCCAAGTTATCCTCCGTAGTTTATGGCAAAGGAGGAAATGTTTTGCTGAAAACTTTGGGAAAAAAAAGAACTGTCAGCAGCAAAGCCTGTGGGAGGCTGGAGTCAAGGGGGCCCCTTGTTATCTTGTTATGGCAGTGTAAACGGCGAGGCAGCACCGAACGCCTTGATGGAGCCCAGATAGACGAGTCACACACTCACACAGCAACATCACAGAGCAACTCCTGATGTTGTCTGCATACCAACTCCTCACCGACTTCACTTCTGCTAACTTTTTTCCCCCATTTCGGGGAGGAAACATTTCCTTCTATTTGCACTATATATAT
>CAEGAF010022991.1:0-12295 GCA_903067075.1 Micropoecilia bifurca
ATATATAAACTTATTTCTTTTTTGCTTATATTCACTAAAATCTGGTCAGTTTTCCAATAGTTTTAAATAGTCCAATGGTCTGTAAACCCCTGATAGGTTGATCAAACCGTAATAGGAAACAGTTTTGAATTAGGGTTGGACAATAAATCAATAACCATATGTATTGTGTTAGAATTATGATCAATAGCAATAAATATTTAGATAATCCAGAACTGCACAACATTCTGGGGGATGTAGGCAGAGGAAAGACTTTAGCTAGTAAACCTCTCAAGACTAGCAAAGTAAAGTGAGTGGAATCAACTCACTAACTCGCTCTTTGGTTACCTAGCAACTCACTCACTCCCTGGTTACCTAGCAACAACCTGTTGAGTAACTTAGCAGCAGCAGTTATACTTACACCACTGTGCCTCATAACTGCTTAAAAATAAACAACGGCGTGGAGAGAAAACTGGATAAAACAGGAAAGGTCACAGCACAAGTTGGCAGTATTTCAGATATTTAAAGCAAAAAACTAATCAATACTATTGCTATAGACTGATATGAAACTCTGATATCGTGAGAAGTCTTTCAGCCAAAGCGTCCAGCCCTATTTTGAATCTATTTTATCGAACACACACAGTGGGACTCTCTAGCCATCATAATATCTATGAAGGAAACGATTCTGTGTCCCAGAGACGAACATGTTTAGACTGAAATTTACTTCTCAACTCCACATCGAAAGACTGAGAAAGTTTACTTATGCAATAACACTAGCAAAGAAGAGAACAACATAAAAGCCAGGTTACAGTTTGAAAATGCACTTGGGTATCTTTGGTTTTATGTCCAATTGTTTGTGAATGCAAAGTTGAAGTTTTGGCCATAATGCCCATCATTTTAATTTCTTTATTTTTAATTTTTAGTAAAAAGGACATTCACAATAACATCATGTGGTGGGGGCATTTTGCTGCTGGAGGGACTGGTGCACTTCACAAAACAGATGGCATGATGAGTAACGAACATTATGTGGGAAAGTTAAAGTCCAGTTGGACGATGAGCCAAATAATACAAGCCAATTCAATTCCAAGGACAACAAAGTGATGGGTTGGCTCCCCTCCCTGTCCTCTGCAGGGCGCATGTTTCTTCCCTGGTCCGGTGTAATCTATAATTGATCAGGTTTCCAGGCGTACGTACCCACTCTCTCAGCCTTCAGCGTGTCCCAGATGTTCACATTGAAGTCGTCGTAGCCAGCCAGGATCAGCCGCCCGGACAGGGACGGGGCCAGGGACGTGACGCCGCACATGATGCCAGAGTCCTGGTAGGTGATGAGCTCCTGGTCAGCCCGCAGGTCAAACAGTTTACAGGTGGCATCGTCTGATCCTGTTATCACTGCGTTACCATTGGGAAAAAACTGGAAAGAATGACAAATTATTACAAATGGAGGGTTTTAGAGGTAAAACATCCTGAAAACGTCTTCTTCACGCGTACCCCAATGGCGTTGACATCACTCTCATGGCCGCTGAAGGTCTGTCTGCAGGTGCCCTCCCTGATGTCCCACAGCTTCGCCGTAAAGTCACACGCTCCTGAGATGAAAAACTTAAAGTCTGGCGCTACGGCCAGGGACATGCAGTCTCCTTGGTGTCCAGCAAAAACAGTCTTCTGGGTCCCTGTCTCAATGTCCCAGAGTATGCTGAAATGAAATGAGCCTTTATCTTGTGCCCTAAACACTAAGATGACGGTTCAATCATCTGTGATCTGATCTTACCAGGTACAGTCGCCTGAGCTGGTGATGATCTCAGTGTCGCTGATGAAGCGGCAGCAGGAAAGATAACCTGGGAAGACAGAGGAGTTTAAAAACTAGAGATATAACGATCCACTATTTTTTTCAATACTGATTCAAATATCTGGGGTTTAGTACCAGCCGATGCCGCTCCGATACAGAAAAGCGGAGCTGAACTGACTTAAAACCTGTCTTTGTTTAAAACACAGTCTGAAAAATACGTTTCTTTGATAACTGCACAGTACAACACACTCAAATACACCAGTAGCTTCACTCGCTTGATCAAACATGTAAACACAACTTTAGCAATTATAAGTCAGTCATTGTATAATGAAACTGAGAAAAACAATAGGATGACTATATTGTCCAAACATGCAAAAACAAACATCAAACAAACCTTTCAAAATGTGCAATTAGGGATTCTAAATATAGTTTAAATAAATTATAAAGTAAAGGTGCTTTATATAAATATATAAACCTATTCAGTCAAACACTAGACTGAATAGATGTGCCCTCATGTATTGGTCAGTAACTGCCTTTTCATTACAAATGTGCAAACATCTTTGCCTATTTTCTGCTAATGTAAAAATGGAAAAACAAATTTGCAGTTGTGGTGTTTCCATTAAATTAGAAACGCAATTAAAATCACGTGTGAAAATGTTTGTTCACGCCATGTCATTAAAAAATCATGCCGCATCATCATCCTCGATCTACTTCCTGTCGTCTTCTTCTTCGTGGTTTGCGCCACTGGAAACATCCGGTTGTTGATCATGTGACTCGTGATACA
Organism: Micropoecilia bifurca; assembly: GCA_903067075.1. Classification (NCBI taxonomy): domain Eukaryota; kingdom Metazoa; phylum Chordata; class Actinopteri; order Cyprinodontiformes; family Poeciliidae; genus Micropoecilia; species Micropoecilia bifurca. The sequence goes on from CAEGAF010022991.1 coordinate 2,544, forward strand.
AAAAATATTCCCATTGCAGTTTTCAGAAATACATCTCTGTCTATACGGCCAAAAAAAAAACTACCTCATCCGACCGCAAAATCTTTTCTAGTGAAAAAATGTATTTTTTTTCTTCTAAATTTTCTAATTAATTCCCGTCATTTCAGTTTGCTCAAATACACACGTGACGTCCTACCTGTGTGGGCCGCCAGCTCTCGCATCACCTTGACGTTCCCATCCTTCCCCTTCAGGTTGTAGATGGAGCACATGTTGTCCAGACCGCCGCAGGCCACCAGGTTTCCTGAAGGTGCATAGGCACAGGTCATCACCCAGGACGACTTCAGCGGGATGGCGTTCACCTGGGGACACACAGGACACGACCAGCTGTCTCAAAAACCGGAAAAAGGCTGTTTTACACATCTAAAAGCTAATGTAGGGTTTTGAATTTAATTAGGATAAATTTGAACACTAAAGAGGTAAATAATAGATGTAAGATCTTTAAATGCACTATTCTAACATTTCAATAAAGTTGAACAAAATTAAATATACTTAAAAAAATTTTAAAGTATATTTTTAAAGATAAAATTTTACTAATCCAAAAACTGTCTACTGTTAATTGTTCAACCAGAACTTGTTGAAATATAATGCTATTAATTTATGTATATCCAAATAGTTTTATTTAGTTTTAGCAAGCTGTGTCTTTTGAATAAAAAAATCTCTCCAAAACAGAAATATGCAGATTGCCAAGCTGTAATAAATAACATATGAAATTATTATTTAAATTCACTATTAATTTGTTAAACCTTGATATAAGACAAATAATTTATTCAATGTAGAATTATTCATACATGCCTCAATTAAATGGATTGATTCTGTTTTACAAACTAGATATAATTATTGAATGATTTAATAAATAATTTTATGTATCTTTGCTGAAGCACATCATGAATTAATTTAAACGTCAAGTTCGCCAATCAAACTCTGTGGGTGGGGCTAAGGGAGACCCGGCATCTGATTGGCTGCTTCAAAACAACCTTTTCAACGAAATAATTAACTATATCCAATTTTTAAAATGAAATAATGCACATCATTAATTCTATACTTAATAAATAGTTATTGTATTTATTCCCAGTTTTTAAAAAATAGTGGCTCATTTAAACAATTAATTCATAAGTTAACTATTGTTTTATTTGGCACTCTTCACTCTCCCTCCGTAGATATGAGCTAAATATTCGTGTTCAATAACACATTTAGAATAAGACATAAAATATAATAGATAACATTAAAGGCCCAAAAAGAGGAGGTGTAAGTTTGGTTGAACTGATCATGACCAGTTTATTTTATGAAGACTTGACAGAAAACAAATGAGGTTGTGAAAAAGTAATCAGTGGTGATGACTCAGCAGAAAACATATTCAACATAAAATTCTACTTATTGCTTTAATTTTCACAAAAAAAGGAAACCCCTGAGCCAGAAGTTGTATCTAAGGTTTATAATGTACCAGGATGTTTTTATACTTGGATGTTTTTACAAGGCTTTGTCTACATTAGACAGGTATAGTTATAGAGAGGTTTTACAAACATTAGATAAGAATAACCAGGGGTTTTATTATGGTATCGCTGTATCTAGAAGAGTGCAAAACAGGGACTAAAAAAAAGACAAAATCATCAATAAATAAAAGGTTGTAACTCAGTCAAACGTTTCTGCAGTGAATTTTGTGAAATGTTGTGTAAATAAAACTGCCTGGCTCTTTGCCCTGCGTTGTAACTCCTGGTATTCAGTCATCAGTGGAAAGACAAACCCAAGGCGTCCATCATTCCAGGTGACACTGTGTGTTTGTGACCCACCTTGTTGGTTGTGACGCTGTCCCACACGATGAGTTTTCCGTCCTGTGAGGCGCTGACGCACAGCCTGCGGCACACAGGAGTAAAAACACAAAAATCACACCAAACTCTGCAAAAACACAAAACTTTAACAAGTAGTTTAGTCTAGTTCCTAGTGCAAACATCGTCTAAATTAGAAGTAATAATATTAGTATTGATGAAAACGTTCTAGTTCCACTGGCAGATTATTGTTATAAATTAATTTATCTGCCAGTGGAACTAGAACTTTCTCATCAATATTAAGGAATTATTTACTTAAAACAAGCTCCTATATCTTGCTGAAAAGTTACTTCTAAGTCAGTTTTTGTTATTTCTATTTTTAAATTCAAGTTTTTATTGAAGAACAACGTTAAACGTATGCATCACATTTGTTCACAGAAGGTGGAACAGTCTTGTACAATCTTCTATTCAGTTTGTTACATTGATCTATAGCATATCTCTTCAGGAGATTATCCCAGCTCCAGTTTAAATGTTCCATTTTCTTTTGTTTCTCCTCCACCCCAATTCCACACAGGAGAGTAGCGAGGAAAGAGCTTGAACAAGTCCGTATCACATAGGAACAACTTTTTCCAACCGTAAAACAAATAATCCAAACCGAACAGAGTAACTAAGGAACAATGGGTGTCACTTCACTTTCATTAGTATCAGATCTAGTGTTCATGAAAGTCCGCCACTGGGTCCAACACCTTTCGAATTTATCTTGTTCCAGTTTCAATGCAAATGTCAGTTCTTCCATCTTGTGAATATCTTGGATGATGTTTATCCAGTCTTCTAGAGTGGGGATTTTGTCAGTCATCCATTTCCGAGTGATTGCTTTTTTACCAGCACTTAGCATTATGTTGAACATGTATGTTTTATAGAATCACTTTGATCGTTCGCCCAGGATCATAGTTTCAAAGTTTGGAGCTAAATCGGCCCCAATAACAGTCTCCATACTTTGTTTGATTGTCTTCCAATAGGAAGAAAGCTTAGGACAGGTCCAGAAGATATGAAGATGTCCAGCTTGTTTTGACCCACATAACCTCCAGCATGTTTTATCTGAATCTCTGAACATCTGAGCTGGTGTTTTAAAGATGCGTGTAACAGTCTTCCAAGCAAATTCCCTATATATTAGTGATGACGTACATCTCCAACAGTTATTCAAAATGTCAATCCAGTCATCAATGTGATGGTTCCCTTCTTTATACCATTTCTCTTTAATATATAATGTATTCCCTCCTTTCCGGTTTTGTATTTCATTATACAATTTGGATATTAATTTATTAACAGAGGTTAATAAATTATGATATGATATGAATTTAGAAAGATATTTAATATTCCAGTTTTTCTTATTTCAAGTGAACTAAGATATTTGAACTAGAAACAAGATCAAAAAAAACTTTGGAAAGATTTTGTGGTTTTGCAGTGAAATGCTCCAAAAATAATTTGCCCAAGCTGTTTGAGTTATTATTGTTTCTAACAGAGATCGATTCTGTCGCAGGTAAACCAGGTGAACTCGTGTGCAGGTTGCAGGTATTTACTTGGAGTCGGTGGACCAGTGCATGGCGTAGATCTTGGCCAGGTGACCCCGCAGCGTCTTCCTGGTCTTCATCTGGATGCGGCCCACCACGGTGATCCCCGCTGCCGCCTCCTGCAGGGTGGTGTCCTGCACCGCCTTACGGGCCGCCTGCGGGGCGCACACACCCAAAACACGCAGAGAAAACGCACAAAATTCAGGTTTTTTAATGTGACTACGTCACCACAAGTCTTCATCAGCACAGGGGAAAATGTGGTCGCATTTTTCCTCAGGTAAAATAAATATACGTAACATTAAAATTTTAAGCTTAAGACATTTTCCCCACATGTTTTTGATTTTCTTTTATCATAAATGATCATTTTTATATGTGAAATGCACATTTTTAAAGTTATTACATTATCTAATGTAACATGTTTTCTATACATGTGAAATACATGCACAAAATATTAGATTTGATGGTTGATCCCATGTGCTTCACATGTGACTTCTACACGAGAAACTTTTGCACATGTGCTAAGTTTTACTATGTTTTTCATTTGTTTGAAATGACTGATGTGAAACACGAGCAGAAAAAGTTTAAATGTTGAATATTTGACCATGTGTGCTTCACATGTTACATAATTTTTCACATAAGAAAAACATTTTTGGAAACAAATTAAAGACCTAAGCCTCAGTTTCACATTTTATTATACACTTTAATTTCAGCCTGTGAGAACATGGAATAAAACAATTCAAATGTGAACATTTGCTTCACATGTTACTACCTAATATAATTTCTGGAAGTGACATGAAGAAGTTATTTCACATGTTAATTTGATACACATGAAAAATCTGTCAAATTCTTTGTAATTTCTATTTTTTAAATGACACATAAGGCCATTGATATCCACATCAAAATGATGTTTTAACAGTGAGGACACAAGTGAAAAGTGTTTCTACATGTGTTTTTCTCCTATCGATTCACAGAATAAGATGGATTTATGTCGTAAGAATGATGGTTTACCCTCAGAATCACCATAAAATACAATAAACATAGATTTTTCCAGATTTTTGACAAGGAAGGAGCTACTTACAGTGATCTGATCTTTGAGGCTTTCTGCCTCCTTTCTCAGCTGCTCCATTTCACCCATGGTGATGATTACCAGCAAATGTCACCAGTGGAAACAGAAAAAGACGTCCTAAAATAAAAACCATGAAAAACACATAATAAAAAGTCAGGCAATTAAAAATAAACCCTTAAACAAACACTTCCACCTGTGCCTTCACCTCATGTTGGAATCGAACCCGCGCCTACCTGAGCTCGCTAACCTGCCTTACACCCGACTCCAAGTAAGTGCTGCTTTGCAAGTCAAACGAAGCCTCGTCTGCTTTGCAAACTTTCATAAATACGCAGGAACTCGCAGAGAAACCGGCGGGGCGCACCTTCAGGAGAGCGTCAGCGCACACGCACGCAGAAACCAGAGAGGTCGAACCAGGAGGCAAACAGGACTTTAACGACTCCGTTTGTTCTTCCAGAAGATGCAACACATCCTCACCCTGAATGTACACAGAAAACCAGAATGTCCTGTCGCCGGGCCAGATGTGCAGCGGCTCCTCCTGAAACGACGCGCGGTTTGTGCTGAGCTCTCACTTAGCGCTGATGGCTTTTGAATTTTGGTAATGTGGTGATTAAAAAGGGCAGAAAATCAATCGCCTAATGGCCGAACTCACACGGTGTGACAAATGCAATCAGCAGACAGGCGCAGAAGCAATCACAGTTTTAAAAATAGAGCATTTCACAGGAAAAAATGTGATAAGCTGACATAGCAAATTACTTTTCTTATGAATGAGTAATCAGGATATCTGTTCCTCTTTGTCTTACCTGAAAAACAATCGTATGTGTGCTATCCTACGTGTACAGGCTGCAATCTCTCAGTCGCTCTTCTCACTATTTGAATGAGTGTCCTTGTCATAACACATGACCAAGAGGATTTGCCTTTAATTTGTTTAAAGTAAAAAAAAGGAGGGGAAGAGAGTGAAGGTGGTATCAACTTTAAATGAAAGAGATCTGATTTATTTTTTTAAAAACCCGTCTGAATTAAAACCTGGCAGCTTCTTTCAGCTGCTGCTGATCCTGAAAGTGAAAACTGGGGAGGATTTTATTATTATTTATATTTTATTGCTATTTGTTGTTCCTGAACGTGAGTTTGCCTTTTCGCCGTCCTGTTCCTGGAACTCTGTCATTGTTCCCATGTGATTAAATGGCTGCTGGATGGAGAAGTGCATTAAGGCAGGGAGGGAGGGCGAGAGGTGAGACAGAAGAGCCAGTTTAGTTTTTTTTTTTTTTTTAAATCCAACAGGGCTGAGATTTTAAAGGAAGCCTTTTGAATCAAATCTGCTCTCATCCGATTATTGACTGCTCTTTACATCTGGATGAGAGACGGAGAAAGGGATGGGCAGAGGAGAGCGGGATGAGACGGGCAGATGGAGGAGAGGGAGGGAGCTGGAGGTTTTTTTGTTGCATTTCTGAAAATTACATCCATTGATCAAGTTTTAAATCAAGTTGAAAAATGACCTTTAGAGTGAGGGTCCGCGTATTTTTCAGTATAAATCTGAATGTTTGCACACAACCAGTTTAATTCTGCTTTTTAAGGAATCCCACAGGAGAGGGGAGTTGCTTTTACTGAGATTATCCCTCCATATAATACCCCCATAACATTCGCCTAAAATCTCTTTGTTTTATCTGCCACAAAAGACTGGCAAACAAATATGTTCACTGAGTTTGTTGCAATATGAGGTTGTCATCAGCGTGAAGGGGGATATTTAAGCAAAAACTCTTCATTTATCTCCACATGCTGGAGTTTTACATTTGAAAGCTTTTATGCTTAAAACAAAAGTTAAAGAAGCTACATAATTTATAAAAGATCTGAAAAATGTGATTTTATTTCAATTTATTTTTAATTTTACACAGAATAAGTATTGATCTGCAGAAAAACAAGATTAACAAACAAAATGAAATAAAGAGGGAGGTAATCAAATCAGCATAATCAAATGGTGTCACAACAAAAACAATGAAGCGATTTGACATGTGTGGTTTAGGATTTCTGTATGTTTTCCTTCACTAAATGTGATTTTATCCTGTGGGTGAACTTTTTCCTGCTCCTGGTCATTGAAACCTGAAAAGTCTGAAGTGAAGCAGATGAGCGTCCAACTCACCAATCGACTGTCTGGATCCTCAGCAGCTCTTCCTCCAGCGATCAGACGGCTTCAGGTCGTTGTCATAAGTTCAGCACGTTTCCTCCGCTCAGTCACTCGGTGTCGCCGCACACGCAGCGCGATGCTTCCCGCTCGGTCCGCCGCTCCTATGAGGAACAGATGAGGATTGCAGGGATGAAGGCAGATCAGCGATGAGGGGATAAAACCTGATGGACAGAGAAGAGGGGCAGGGCGGGGGGGGGAGAGCGGAGGGAAGCCAAACAAGGTGTAAAGCGTGGATGTGGGGGGTCACAGGGCCTGAGCTGGGGTGAATCTGGACACAGAGAAGGAAACCATACTGGGGAGGGAAGGAGCCTGGATGTCAGACCTGGGAACATGGCTATTTATGGTGGTCAGAGCCGCAGTTTGTGTTCTGTAAACCTGAACTGAAGCTAATATTAGAAAGTTGGTGGATGGAGACGAAGATCAGCAGAGCAGAAACCAGACTGGAAGGAGTAATGTGGGAAACTACGGACAGGCCTGTAGCAATAAATCAATTAATCACAAGATAAATTAAAACAAGATCAATAATTCCTATTTACATTATTTAGTGTTTTTCTCTTTTCTCTCTTTCTACTAAAAACTGGACGATAAAAGTCTTCAGTCTGGTGCTTTGGACTCAGTTTTGTTTACAGAGACTTCATAATAGGGATGCACCAATTTATCAATTGATATCGATTTGTTTACTTAATTTTGGGTGATCGGTTTTCGGCCGATACATGTAAAGCTGATCTTATCCACCTCAGCAAAGGTCTAAAAATTGACCTCTGTCTTCTTCTGCTCTCTCGTTAGGAAGGTTTGTCTGACAGACCAACTTACCAGGTGGTTTAAATGTCTGAACGTTTACAGTTAATGACAGTCGCTCCACTGGCACCAACTCTGAAACTTTCTTGCTTTATTTAGCAACATTTCAGACAAAAACATTGGCAAACATTTAAAAAAAAATTGGTAATCGGACAGAAAACTGTAATCGGTGCAGCCCTACTTCAGATTTAGTTTTATTTGTGGTTTCTGTTGTTTTGTTTATTTATTGTGGATATTTAAAATGTCTTGCGTTATTATGCAATAACCATAATATCACTTAAAAAAGATCATAAAACAACAATATTACTGATTGTTGCAATACTTATCGTCCAGCAAAACATGTGATTGTGACAGGATGAATTCCTGCAGCATGAAAATAAAAAGTTTACCTGGTTTTTAATTACTGTGCAAACAGAACAACTAAGCAAACCAACCCAGTCAGTGTAAATTATCACTTCTTTTAGCTGCCAGCCAAAACAAAATGTTTAGTGGGTCAGAGCAGAAGCAGGTTCTGATATGATCAACATGGCCCTTGACCCAGGGCGCCATTTTGCCAGGGGTTTTTTCTTTGCCTAAAAAACTTTTGGAAAGAAATTAGTCATGACTCAGGCCACCATTTTAGGAAAGTGACATGTTGCTGATTGTTCTGCTATTTCCACAGTACTTGAAAATAAAAGTCTGCTGCCAATTAATGCCCTTTTGGGAAAGACAAAATAATTCAGAGATTTTTCTTTCTGATTTTAAATACTTACACTGCATCAAATCAGCTTTTTAAAATCTTCTTAATGGCAAATATTCAGTGCCTAAAGAAATATTTGTCTGCTTTGATTTAAAATCTTTATTTTCAGTTTCTGCTCACTTATTAAAACCAGACGCTCTCATGAAACCTGACAAAATTCATCTGAAAGGTTTCTCTTCACAGCTGCTGCAGGTTACCTCACTACCTAAATCACCTGTAGTCGTTATGAAACAGCTGAGCTTGGATCTGGTTTGTGAAACCAAATATTCTCCAGCAAGTTTGAGCAGAAAGACTTTAAATCAGCTGTCGCAGTTCCCAAAAACCCTCTCAGTAATTTGTTGGAGCTGCTCCTTATGGAAACCCTGCTGTTTCTCATTAAAGCTGCAGTTTGGGACTTTTACAAAAATATTTGTTAAAGCTGTCACTGTAATATTAGACAAATCACGAAAAGACTGATGTCATCCAACTATTCCTTGAACTACTAATGTTGGAAGTTTGTTCCAGAATAGAAGAGTATAGAAGGTGAATGCTGTTTCTCCATGTCTGGTTCTGGTTCTGCATCTCCAGAACCAGAAGTCCTGACTGGTCTGCAGTATTGATACAATATCAACAAATATTTTGGTTCTGATTTTCAGGCCAACCTGTGAAGACAAACTGAAGAAAAGCTGCAGAAACATCGAGTTCCCTTAAGTCAACCTGCCTGTTTACAGCTGCTTTCCACTCATAATCACTGGAACATTGATCAACATATTCAACATGTATTGATCATTTTGATGATGACACTTTACAAAACGTAACGTTTGTCACTGGTTTCTCAATTTTTGACTGTATGATGTTTTATGTTACTTTATCTTTTTCTGTTTTCATGATGCAGAGCTGAAATGTGCCATACAAATAAACTTTATTGAGAACTGGAGCCAGTTATAAATTAAACTAAACCAGATTTACTCAAAACACAAGATTTTCCTCTGTACTCCACATTTATCCAGCGAACGAAGGTATTTATATAACTGACTGCTCTAAAGCTCAGGCTGCAGCACCTGTGTGAATTAGACAAGCCAGGCTTATTTGTATAGCACATTTTAACAACAAGGCAGTTCAGAGTGCTTTACATAATGAAAATATAGAACAAACAAAACATTACGTTGCAGTGGCATAATAAAGGAAGGAAATAAAAACCTGGAAAGACAAATGATGCTCTGGTTAATATTAACTGAAGGCAATGCTAGCATCACGTTAGTATTGCTAAACGGTTAATACAGGCGTTTAAATCATATTTAAAATTAAAATTTAAACGTCTGCAGCTATAAAGTTACCAAGTTACCAAAGAAAACCAGAAATCACAATATCTAGCATTGTAGCGTCTCCGACTGGAAGAACGTGAGGAGAGTGATGCGGGCAGCAGAGAGGATCATCAGGGCCACCCTTCCCTCCGTTCAAGACCTTTCATCCAGGCGCTGCGTGTCCCGAGGCCGAAACATCGTCAGAGACCCTTCACACCCACAGCATGGATGGTTCTCCCTGCTGCCCTCTGGAAAGAGGTTTCGAAGCATCCGGTGCAGGACATCCAGGTTCCGAAACAGCTTTTTTCCACTTG
>CAEGAF010022992.1:0-13864 GCA_903067075.1 Micropoecilia bifurca
CAAACCCTCCGCTGCGTAAAATTAAAACGGAGAGTGAGATGAGTGTGTCGGGATTCACTGAACATAAATTATGTTCATATATTCAGAATCTGATGAAACTATTTCTCAAAACTCTCTGCTCTCGTTTCTTTCCATAAGATGAATAAGATGAACTTAAGCCCAAAAAACATTTTTTAGAGTGATAGTCTGAGGGCAGAGTTGTCTCTTCTAATGTGAAGTTTGAACAGCATTAAGCACACTTTGTGAGTAATAACAGCCTGTTGTGAGTTTCGCTGTTTGAATAGATGTTCTGATTTAATCAGATGCACTTGCTCCGTCGTGGCAAAAAAGGTTTAGAGCATCTTTTATATTCTGGGGTTTGATCTTTGCTCACTGACTGAGAATCTGTTGTTTTTACTCTTGAGGTTAACTTTAAACAGTTTTAGAGCCTAGTGAAACCCAGACCATTTACGACTGACAGAAGGTGTGCACTCTTTTTTTTTTTTTTTTGACCATGACTGTGTGATCTGGCCGAAACAGAAAGTGGTTTGGCTCTTGGTGCAGTAATAAGCTGTGCTGCTCTAGACTTTGTTCTGAGTCGACTGCAGCTCAGCTTGGACAGAGGATCTGCTTCATAAACACAGATGAAACAGATAACCCTGGGGTATTAGCAGCTGGATGTGTTGGACTGCACACACAATCATGGGCAAACCCCCCCCCAGCCCTCCATCTCACCTCCAGAGCAGGTATGACACACTCAAACCCCCTCGACACTGTCACGGCTCTGATCCCACTTCCTGTGTCTCTCCTAGCAAGGTGAGCTCACAAGGGCGCCCGCTGAAGTCATCAGAGTTGACACGGGTGGCGAGGGGGCCACGGTGTGAGCGACACGGTCGTTGCCACGGCCAGCCAGGCGTGTCTACCCCCACCCCTCCCCCCCTCTCTTCCTGGGGCTGGAGTCGCCACTTCCTCTGCTCTGTTCTCCCTGCTTCCGGTTCGAGGCCTCAGGCAGTCACCTCGTTCGGCTGACATCAGCTTTCATTTTGTGTCAGGAGCAGGTCAGCTGCTTCTGACTGCGTTTTGGTGTTTTTAAATCTTGAGAATTTTGGTCATTATCTTCTGAAGCAAAAAGCTGCAGCTGTGGGCGGTTTTGTAATGAGTGTAGCACGGATGCACAGTGAGTCGGTGAGCAGGAGTTATAAATACTTTCTCGCTCATCCTCAGTGCTGGAAACTGAACACTCATGTAAAGGGTTATGAGATGCAACAGAATGCAGTAAAAGTTAGTGTCGCTGGCTTCTGAGCAGCTTCGACAGGCTATATACAGGGTTATCATCACATGTCCTAATGTCTTCATTAACGCGACTCGTTGAATGTGGCTCCATTAAAAGTTGCAACTCTGTAAAATTTAGCACGAAAACATTAGCTTCCACAAAAGTCTCCATGCCCCCTGAGCCACAAACCATATTGTATTTTATTGGCATTTTATGTGAAAGACCAAACACTGAGTAGAACACGCTGATAAAGTGGATGGAAAAGGATACATGTATGTATTTATCCCCCTTTATCCTGACACCCATTAATAAAATCAGTTGCAAACATCTGCCTTGATCAAAGTAGAAACATTTATTTGCAGTTCAAGGTTGTAAAGTTCTTTCCTAATCCTAATGAGATGTATTGAAGTTTATGGTTGTAACATGACATATTATATTCTGAAACATTTGGTTGAAGTGACCTTGGACATTTCTGAGGAACTTTAAGAGTTTTTACTTTGGGTCTTTGCACCATTTTAGCCGATATACTTAAACAGTCCTGGTCATTTGAGTGGACTTGATTTCTGTTTATGTTTTGTAAACCTGCTTATTCTATCTTACCTGTGGATCTTCTTGAACTGGACATGGTCACATGTCCCGGCGATGATTCTTCAGGATTCTTCATCGTTGGAACAACCATCTCTCTATTTTAGGTTCCCCATCAGTAACCTTAGAGAACACTGGCCACACCAACTGAACTCTTTTTTTGTTTTATCTCAAAAGAAACAAATGGAAAACAGATTCCTACTACACTGAGAGAATCGTTTTCAGAGAAGCCTATTGTGAAAGGCGAGACCATACCAGGAGAAAAATGTCCGCCAGACTTTGGAACCAAGAAACTAACTGGGCATAACACAGCTTTTAATAAAATGGTCATTAATAATTTGTGTTATGTTATACTTGATTGTTAAAAGTCTTCAATACTAATATTGGTCAATATGATATTTCAATAATAAACACTTGTTGGTCTATTTAGACTTAATTGTGTAGTGATTACCAGCATAGACATGTCATTATTTTTGGCGTGATGCAAACTAAGCGGTTAAAAGCTTCTATACTTCCACATAGTAATTGTTTTTAATTAGATTATTTCCCAGCATACTAACAAACAGGATAATGTTGCATTTTACACTAAATGCACTAGTGATTAAGAATGGACAGCTCTAATTAGGCACAAACAGGTGAGTGTCTGGTTAAGGGATGCATCCATCTGTCCGTCTGTCCGTCTGTCTTTTTATCCCTTTGGGTTTTTCCAGCAGTGCCCCTCACACCTCATCCCTCTTGCCTCTTCAGATGAGCGTGAACCTCAACGTTATCTATCCCAGACGTCCTTGAAAGACACTGGAGTCATTTAACCCTGAAATTAGGTAAAGGGTAAATTTTCAAGTTGACACCACCTAGTTTACTACATGTTCCTGCTGAATCTGCACTGGGAAGACCTTCTGACCCCCATCGGAAACCTGAGGAGGCAAACATGACCACAATGTTCACTATGTTAACAGCAGAGATATTTGTCACTGCCGTCAACCTCGTTTTCATAAAATGTTCACAAGCAATCAACCCTAACAGCACAATAATATTGACAGTTGAGTTACTATGTTATTGTCTTTGTCAGCGTCTCTGTTTTAAGTCAACTGACTTCTGAGTGCCTAACACCTCAGCCTTAAATATATGTTCCAGACAACGCAGCGAGGTGGGTGGGCATGGTGGACCTGTCACAGAGTGACAAATCAAAACCCGTCTACTAGTCAAGCAGTGGCGTTCATTTCACTGGAGCACCAGTTTGGCGCTTGGTGCAGCCAGAAATAATAGAAACTGGGATGTTGTCATCACATAGAGACATGCAGAGCAGATTTCTCACAAGAGGAAATGTTTTGGAAATGATTACTTTAGTGCTTTGATGACAGTAACATTTAGGCGACGATACATCAGCCTCAACAAAAACCTTGGGCTGCATCCAGAATGTCAACAATCATATAATTACTCAAGACTAGTACACAGCATCATAAAGAGCAGAAACAGCATCATGAAGACCAAAGAACATGCAGGTCAGAGAAAGTCAAAGTGGGGTGGGGTTAGAAACAATATAGTTATAGCTCTGTTCAGTTCATCAATTGGAAATAGAAAGAGTGGCACAACTGAGATGACTGTCCACCTAAGGTTAGTGGCAACCAACACATTGATTAATAATTACAGTCCATTACAACGAGTTTTAGGGTGCATACACACTAGAAAATCTGTTAGTTCACTTTTTTCATCCAGACGTAAAGTGGACTTTTTCTTTAGTTCATTGAGCTTATTTGCAAGCGGATTCTAATTTACAAAAGCAAAGCAGGTGAAGATCATGGCTCCCATTGGACAGAAACGATGGAAACAGGACAGGTCACACACCCGAAAAGAAAACAAACACGGAAGTCCTGCTTGTTGCATTCATGTTGTGCACATTTTATGATGTTATTTCAATTGCAATGCCATTTTTAATGTCGAGAACAGCTCGTACATCGCAGGTTTTGTAATGTGATATTAATTTTGGAGCGGTGTCATAACATGCGTGCACCAAGCTGAATGAGACAAGATGCTCTGGGTGCCCTTACCCACAACATGCTGGCAGCAGCATTACTAAACAGAAAATGACATATCAGGTACGATTTCAGTGCAATCACTGCTTGCAGTAGTAGCTTTAGCAAGACTGCATGGCTCATTTTTACCATAGTGCCCTGCAGCGGTGGCTTGCAAAGTACAAAGCAACATATATTTCCTGTAGTTAGTTTACTGTATCTCTGTATTCACACCAGAACTGAATCTCACCACCTTAAAAAGTGGGACTCAGTCCGGTTGTTTGGTCCGAACCGGAGGTCGTTAAAGAGGCATTAGATGCAGGTTTGAGGGGGAGACCCCTGATAGTCACCATGCGGATTGTAAACAGATTGTTTTGGTTGGATCCAAAACTCAGACACAGCCTGAGAAAACATCTTCCTGTCTGAGGCAGGCTCACACTCATAATTAGCATAGCATATGTTTATTCAAATCTGTGAATGGGTGCGAAAGGGGGCTCAGGAAGGCACTGCCCACAGAGACTGCGAAAGCAGAGGGTGGTGGAAATAAGTGGGGAAGGAGTAAATGGAAAGATCTTGTGAGTTCTCGACACAGAGTGAAATTGGAAAAAGATAACACTTAGAGCTCGGTGGAATTTGCACCCAATAGCTGATGAACTCTTGGTGAAGTGCAAATGTATTCCTCAGCAACCCAGAAACAAACAAGCCGCCACTTCCTTGCCCTATAATTAACCAGTAATCAATGCTGGGTGGGTTTCTGTCCTGCCAGACATCCTCAGCCATCGAGGGGAACACCAAGCCAGCAGCTGTACTCTCAGGGCTCAAATGACAATCCAGCAAAACGAGCTTCAAGCAGTGATGTTGACGGGTGCTTATTGTTGATCTGAAATGTCTGGATCAGTTGCTGAATTATTGGGTCTGTTAGACATTCAGTGGCTAAAATAAGCAAAACAATGTATTTGTTTAACATTCTGCAACAGTTTTAATTGCGCCAACTAAAGAAAACACACTAATTAAAATAACAACTTGCATATTTTGACAAAAAAAAAATAAAAAATTTGCACTAGAATGAGGTGACTTTTTTTTTTATCAGAATTGAAATTAGTGTACTTCGCAAAACTTCAATAGAAACATTTTTCTCTTTTGATCAACAACCGAACGTTACTACTGGTGGAAAAGACAAAGACGACGACAGAAAGTGGTAGGAGATTGAATGTGCAAATCATTTTTATTGTTTTATGTTTTATGGAAAATCATCTACTTCTGTGATTACTCTTACAAATCCTTCAGATTTCGGTCTCGACTGTAATTTCTAGTTTTAGCTAAAATTCTTATTGTATTTGCTTATAGTAGTAGTTTAATTAAATATATTTACAATATTGTCATGTATTTACAATATAAAATATACAATATAACTTAAGATATGTACAATATATCTTAAGTTGTAATATTGCAGTAATAATTTACATGTTTTACTTAAAGAATATATTAACTTCGAAGAATATGGTTCAAAGTTGATATACATTTTAATTTCAAGTCAGAAATCTTAATGTTACATTAAATCAACAAAAATATTTTTAACAGAAATATTATCTTTTGCAACAGATAAGGGGGGAAATGGCTGTTGACATATTTCAGAAGTAGGTTAGGTGATCTGTATTAATGGAAAGTTGAATGTAAGAAAAAAAAACTGATAAAAAAAACTGATTGAAAAAAAGTGCACAAACAGCAGGGATGTTTGCAGCCTTAACAGGATAGTGAAACAAAGATCCATTTATAAAGCTTCATGAGGTGTGGACCATCAGCTGCTTCAAGGATTACTACACCTTCTGATCCAGGACAGGTGCTGCAACGGCCGCATTCCTGGTGTGAAACCACCCTGTTATTTAACTGGCCAGACAACAAAACTGGCCAGTTAATAAGGTTTTGCTCAGTGGTCAAAAACCTTATTTTCAGATGAGAGAAACCTATCATTTTGTTTTGAAAGCAAGAGACAAGCGAAGATGTCACAATGTGATTTGAGGCACACAGAGAAGTTTCAGTGAGAGATGATTTCACCATCTTCTCCCAGAGAGCTTTTTTTTTTGTATTTTTACTCATTTCAGTTTTCAGCCATTATTAGAAGTCTAAATATATATTGAAAATGTGTCCTTTAAAACATAAACTTGTTTCTTCAGGTAAGCTCAGTCTCAGCCCCTCTTGATTACCGATGCCAGGTCTTAATTTACATCTTTTTTTCTTTCTTCATTCTCTCTGAGTTTTTATTGGCACACAATTAGTTCTGGTTGGAAATCACTATTAACAGGTCAAACAGGCAAACTGCAGCAGTAGACCTCATCACCCAGTGCAGATCGGGGCTGGGTGACAGAAACAGCCTGGGCAGCCTGTAATCCTGCTAGAAATCCACTTAAGCATGTGGAGCTTTGTTCTCCTAGGTGACCTTTGGAGGAAAACCTCCGAGGTGACGTCACGTCCCCGGTGGAGAACACGGACATCTCCATTGACACATGTCGCGGTGTGACTTCTTCACACACTTACCACATCTACCAAGTGCTGGTTGGAGATGAGGGGGGAGGAGGGTGTTGTGCTATGTGTGAGTAATGGGACAGTTGGCACTCTGCGCTTGACCTTTCAACTTCAACTGACCCCTGCGAAGACACTAAAGGTCATCTGTAAACGTATGAAGTCGCATCTTAGTCGTAGCGTCACTGACAAACTTCTCAATGGTTTTCAACAGTCCATATAATTTGAAGTATGGCAGCCGGATTAGTGTTTGACATCAGCGATCTTTGTGTTATAAATGCATCTCATGTGATGATTGTGTCTGAAAAGATCTTTGTGACTCACAAGAAGGGGCATCAGCTTGCCAGTTATGTTGTTGTGAATTAGTATGTCAGTCTCATAAGAAAAATATTTACACTTTGACTAAATCGGTGGTGTCCCGTTCCGGCCTTGGGGAGCCGGAGCATATTCTGGATATTTTTAGATAATTCCTTGGTTAAAAGGACTTGATCTAAATCAGTAGATCATTAGCGAGACTCTACACAATTACATGCAGTGGACCCTATTCACCCATTTGAATTATTTGTTTTGGAACAGAGACCGATCTATAAATTCACTCAACACCCACTTCATTTGGCACATCTTGTTAGTATTTTTTGGACCTCCGTTTGCCTTCAGAACTGGCTTAATTCTTTGTGGCATGTCTTCAACAAGGATTCAGAAATGTTCCTAACAGGTTTTGACCTGTGGTGACGCAGCAGCATCGCACACTTGTTGCATATCTGTCGGCTGCACATCTGTAAGGCAAATCTCCGGTTCCACCACATCCAAAGGTTCCACATTGGAGAGAGATCTGATGACTGCAGAGTCCATGTTGGTATGTTCCAGACACCGGATCGGGAGGATCTGTGCTTTTTGAAAGGTTGCATTTTCCTGCCAGTTTAACCAAACTCTGAAACTTCCAGCTCTGTGGTTCATAGATGATGCAACATTCTTTTTCAGGGGATGGTTTACTTGTGTTATATTTGTGCCAAACGTAATCTCCTTTTTACTCTTATCCATTCAGAAATGATCTGTGAAGTCCTGGTCTTTGTCTACATTCTACATGTTGGAAGTAGCCGTAGGAAGATAGCGCGCGGCCATTCTCAAGTAGGCGAACGTTTGAAGCAACGCACGGTTTCTGCCACACCCGACGGTGCTTGCTAGAAGCAGAGTTGCAGAAGTTTTACTGACCTGATGTTGGAACACATGAATATCAATATAGGACAGTAACACATGCCCCATTAAGGTCCCAGTCGCCTAAGACAGACCATCTCAAGGGAAGACTGTTGCACTTTGTGCCAAGCATTTGAGAAACCATGACACTCTACACTACACTCTAGACACATGCATTGGACTTAGTACAACACCCCATGACATCCAGCACTGTAGCTTAACAACTGTCATCAGCTGCACTAGGGGTTCATTGTCCTGTGCAAAGGCAGCCGTAGATTTTGGACCGAATACAAATGGTGTCACATCACGCTCAGAGGTTGAATCTTTGTTGCACGATCACAGATAATCGTTGCATGTCACTAAATTGGCACCGATCCTATCAATGTTTTGCAAAACCATAGAATACGGCTGTATATACATTATGACAGGGATGTAAGGGCATCCTGTATTTATAAGAACACAACTCTGGGATGGTCTTTCAAACACAAACACAACTCCTGTTCACAGATACCACTTCTTCTAAAAAATAGCACTCCCTTGTTGCAAAGGCATACAAAATTTGTGATGTCCAATCTAAACATCCTTTATTATGTCTGCTTCATGCTCGTGTTTCCCTGATTTCAAACAGTTTTGACTTGGAAAGAGTCTTTGCTGTGTGAGTATATCCTGTACCATATGAAGCTTTTAACTATTTCACACTGGTTTTAGGTGTCTTCCACTTGCCTAATCACTCAGTTGGGGCAGATTTGGACACATTTCACACTCCTTCCTTTCCTACAGTTGGATTTAGCTCCACTCTAAGTTGGGAAACCTTTTACACTCCATAACAAAAGTTTTAAACATATTTTCCTCAAGTCGACTGGAGTCTACTTTTGTCTGCGTTTGGAACAGGAACACTGGTAAACACCTGAGAGGATCTCACAAACACAAATATACAGCACATGTATTATATTGTAAAGTATATTTATTATCAACTGTTGCCAGGTAATCTCCATTTCACTGAATCTGCTGGCATCAACTACCTGGACCCCGGTTGACTTAGGTCAGACAATTTGAAAGGGGTTTATGTTTATGCAGTAATTTACTTTTCCTTGATGGATGGATCCATTATGGATGGATGGATTCATCCATAATGGATGGATGGATGGATGGATGGATGGATGGATGGATGGATGGATGGATGGATGGATGGATGGATGGATGGATGGATGAGGAAAAGTAAATTACTTTTGAAGTGGATGCTCATCACCTCATGTAATGAGCAAGATCTCAAGATGTTTCCCTTTCATGCTTTTAGTTAATTGAAACTAGTTTGTAAAGTTTGAAAACCTATTATTGTGAACTTTTCATCCATGATTTAATTTACAGCACCACTTAAAGGATGGTAACGTCTAAAGGGATAAAAAAGACATTGTGTAAAGAATGTAAAGGTGGTTTAAAACTTATAAAAAATATTAGGTTCATGTTAAGTTGAGCAACTGAGGGCTACAGACTCTTTGGAGGCAAAAACACTGCCAGCTTTATGTTACTCAGACAGACAGCCCAGCACACAGACATGATAAAATAGGGCAGCTGTGCATTTCCTCACATTCCTGACGCCTGCTTCATGATCACATTCACCTCAGAAAACCAATGCTCGGCTTCCCTTACCCTTTTCCTACCCTCATCCAGACTCTGCAAACTCAGCCACTAAATTAAGAAATCATCACTAAAAGCTACGGTCAATGTACTGGATGCTGCTGTACAGGTCAGGTGGTTCTGAGATCAGCTACTGACTGAAAAATGTGAATTAAAAACTGAGAACATGAAAATACTTCAGAAAGTGAAGTTGTGTTTTCCCACCAAGCCTAATTGATAAAACCCATCTGGTTATAGTTGTGTGTTTTAGGGTTTAGTCGCAAATGGCTTCTGACTTTTCAACAGTATGTTGTAACATAAGTGACCAGGAGAACGTTTTTGATTTTCAACAAGGTGAATCTCTACATCTTTGGCTCGAAAACAAACTTGAACCGAAGATGGCTCAGATTTACTGTGTGTGTGTGGTTTGCCAGTAATAAAGCATTTGAGCCACATGCAGTGAAAGATAGTGATTGAACATGTTTCAGTGTCAGAAAACTAAGTCATTTTTGATGTTTTGATTTCACTTCACTCAGTCACGGCACAAAACACATCGGTTTACAAAAATAAACTTTAATAAACTTAACACAGTGTGTGCTTGCCCGGTTAAACTGATGAAGCTATTTAGGACACGCACAAATTTTCCTTCATCTCATTTCCGTTTATCCAGAGTGTCAGTTATACATCAGCTGCCTCAGTGGACATGCTCTCCTTCAAATGTCCAATTATGAAGCCATAAATCCTCCTGAAAGAAGAGTCAGGTGCTGTCAACTCAGTGGACTTTCCATGGGTCTGTGTCACCTCTCCACAGAAATGTACAGTGTGTTTATTTTACAATTAAGTCAGTCATTATAGAGTGTCCGGGAATGTGAAGCATCATTGGAAAATGTTGCTTCACTGTTGCCATTGAAGGGACGAGCAGCGATGCTTTTTTAACCTATGCAGCAGCTTTGCATGACTTTCAAACGAGCACTGATTCATTTACAGATTTTAATTTCTTTTTTCTTTCTTACTGAACATAATGTTGAAGCAAATAATGACCCTCACCATGTGACATACTATAACTATAGTTCTGTGCATAAAACAGCTCATTGTTTTATGCACAGAACTATAATTATTCAAACCGATTTTTTAACTGAGAAACTTTAGACTGATTTAATAAGAGTTGCAACTTTATTTATTAATGACTGTGCTACATTTTTGAACTGATGAGGTATTATTTAATGACGCTTGATTGCTTTTGAATTCTTGACTTATTACATGTTTAGATGTATTTTTATGGACCATACATTATTTTTTTTTTGCGTCTTGTGTAAAACATCCAGCCCCTTATGAAGTTTTATTTCATAATAAAACCGTAGTAGTAACTCCTCCGTCCTTCCATCATTCTCCATTTATCTGGGACCAGAAGCATAAGCAGGGAGACTCAAACTTTCCTCTGCTCAGCCATTTCTTCTGGCAGATTTTAGAGTCACAGACTTGCTGTTTATGTTTAGGTGCAGGTAAAACAAAATGTCTGCAACACAGCACAAAAAAAAAAAAAACTTCTGGCCCATCTTGAAACTTTTGTAAAAATGAAAGAAAACAAAATCACTGCCTGAAAAGGTGTAGCTGAAGATCACTTTTGAAGGAAATCTGATCTGAGCTCTGTTTTAAAATAAACCTGCCTTCTTGCTCCTTAACATCATGCACTCTCAGTGCTGGCGGCTCTGATATTACAATCACTGTAATGAAGCTGCAATTGATTGAATGATTGGCAGCCGGAGACATGTGTGCTGAATGACCTGAGCAGCATAAACACGGTGACGGACACGGCCGTCTGAAGGGGGGGGGAGACGTGAAGCCGCGGAAAGTGCAGCAGGGCTTAAAGATGGAGGCTAGCTTCTATTTGTTTCACTCGCTCCGAGGCTCGCGCTGGCATTTTGTACGGTGTGTGTGTGTGTGTGTGTGTGTGTGTGATGGTGGTCTGAATGGCAGCAGGCAGAGGGGCGCTGCTAGGGGTGGTCAAACACAACAAGTGAAGGAGGACGAGGGTACAGACGTGTGTGTGTGTGTGTGTGTGTGTGTGTGTTTAGCTGGACACGGTGGCTTTAAGCGGCGTTTCCACTGACAACGGCTTGCCAACCAGAGGTCTTGCCTGCCACTGCCACCACCTAAACCCTATGATTCATCTGGCCCTATCAGTCCAGTGCTATCTGTATCAATCATTAAAAATCATTTATTTTTAGTGGGATGTGGCCTCTCACCCTCCTCCCTGCCCTCTTGCCCCGCTGTGGGGTCCCTCTGCCTCACAGCCCCTCATTAATGAGTGTCAATCTGGAGGGCTGTGGCACTTTTACTGCAAACACCTCCCCTGACAAACGCAGGGCTGCAGTCAACATGAATCATGCAAATGGATGCCAGCGAAAGTGACAGCCATGCAATCTACCATCAGATCCCTCACTTGTTTTCCTTCTAATCCCTTGCAAGTGTCTGTTAAAAAGAAACATCTGTGAGTTACCCTTTTGGGTATTTTTTTTTGTCAAACACATCTGAAAGGAATGTTACATCTTGAGATATTCTTTCCCATTTTGCCAAATTAATATTTCAGAACAATGTAAGTTTTTAGGATTATTTTTTTTCCTTTTGCTTCCACGTCTTTATCCAACTAAAATTCATATTTCAGAGATGTTGTATTACCACGAAGCCACAATTCTTGTTAATATTCTTTAAAAAGCATTAAAAATACAGATTTTTGTACCTGGCTGTGAGAACGTGTTTTACTTCCTTTAATTTTCTATGCCTCTGTTGCCCGTCTTCCCATTTTCTTTTTCTGCTGATTCTTACGTCAAACTTTTAATAAAGGCACCTAATGTCACAAAGAAAGTTCTATCTGAAACATTTAAGTGCAACAAAAAGCCAAAAACATAATAAACATGTAAAGAGGTAAATGCTTTTCACACCGCCGCACATAAAGATTTAGTTTTCCTCGTCTCCAGTTGGATATATAGTCCAGATGTTTACGTCAGAAATCAGAAATATCTCATTAACACTTTTGCATGACCCCTACTATAGACGTTCATGTTTCACAGCGTTGTTGTATCGATCACATTGATATGCACAATTAGCCTATAGGGTCAATGCCAGGTCACTTTTTAGGTCATAACCCCTCCCTTCCCCCAGCATTCAGTTTGCTTGGCCTGACATGACTTTTTAAAGGCTGCCGGTCCATGTGATGCCATAATGGTTTAAGCATTCGCAGCAGTTAGTTGTGACAGCATCACGGAGCTGGCTTTCTGTCTCTGGTGTTGTTATAAATGAATTTTCTTCTGTGTATGTATCTGTGCTGTGTGTTCCTTTGATTCTCAGGACACTGGCATATTCTAGTAACCGGGCGGACGTCAGAGGTCTATTCTAGATGCCTGCTGCAACAGCCGGCCAGCAACAGCAGCAGCGGCGAGGGGGAAGGAATGCCGTCTGTCAGGAGGCCTGGGCAGAGCGAACGCTGATCCGAGGAAGCGGAGATGGCGGCTCTCCTGTTTCGCGGGTTGTGGAAGAGAACGAGAGAGGGGAAAGCGGGGCAGAGGAGCGGGCGAGGCTGGGAGCGGGGTAAAGTTTGGATGGAGGGAGGTGGGAGCGGTGGTGGGGTTAAAGGCATTTGGTGTGGTGCCAGTCGAGCCAGCCCTCTGGCACGCTGCATTCCAGGAGATCAACACCACGGTGTTTCCTTTCACCCCTCCAGCCTGCCTCGGTCTCTGCACAGTTGCTATTAAACATGTAAATTAAGTCCACAACATTTTAAAATGTGCAAAACAAGCAAGGAAAGCAAAAGTGACCCTCTTAAGTTTCTAACAAGGATACTTTATCTCTAATCACGTGCAATGCACCTGCTTTACATTGTAGCCTCTGCTATTAAAGTTTTACTGTCACACGAACGCATGCAGATGCAATTTTCCATTTGCGGCTAAATGGAAGGCAGCAGGCTCAGCTGAAGACCTCGACCTCAAAATGACAACAAACAAAAGTCAGTCAGTGTGCTGCTCAAATTTATGCTGCGTTCCTGTGAACTCTCTTAAATCACTAAGGAGCTTTTAGTTATGTTTCAGTTATGTGTTAGCAATGTTGGAATGGCCCCGGCTCTGCTGGCGTCCAGCAGCGCGGAGATAGTGAGAAGCTCCTTGAGAGAGGATGATCTGCTATCAGGATATCAACAGATCATTGTCACTCATCTAAATCTATCTTAGGGAAAGATCATTGCAATTACATAATAAATGTCACTGACATTAGGTGAAGAGACTTGGAAAACCTCAGTGGGATCCATCTTTATCTCTTGCTGTATTGCAAATCTGCCTAAATTAGGTGTCCTCAAACGTCTAATGATTTTGCAAAAGTTTTAATCAATGTCATTAGGATATTTAAGATGGAGCAACAAAAGATGTAAAGAAAGGAAAAGTGGTTTCCAAGCTTTTTTATGCATTTGTATTCTGTCCCCTGGGTTGATGAGCTGTAGTTCAGGGGTCTGTGACTCCATTCCTCGAGTGCCACTGTCCTGCAACTTTTCAATGCATCCCTTCTCCAGCACACCAAATTCAGATGAGTGGTTGATAACCAAGCCTTTGCAAAGAAAGAGACCAAAAAATAAATTAATTTGAGGCTTCTAATAATGCCACAGAACATTTCTTTTTCAAAGTGGAATGCTAACACA
>CAEGAF010022994.1:0-28989 GCA_903067075.1 Micropoecilia bifurca
TATAGATATATATATATATATATATATATATATATATAGAGAGTGAGTGAGAGAGAGAGATAGAGAGAGAGAGAGAGAGAGCGTGTCTTTGAGACTTTAAATGTTTTGTAAAAATAAATAAATAACTCTTGACCGCCCGTGCCAACATCTGTTATTGTAACACACCCCACAAATACACACGCGCGCGCTCGTGACTGGAGAGCGCGCGCCGCTCTGTTGGCAAACTTTGACGCGCCCTGACTTTCACAGTGTAGATGCATTAGATAGAAACTATTTGTCAGCGTCTGACTTGAGTTTTTTTTTGTTTTTTTTTTTCACGGCGATAAGATGTCGGACGCCTCTAATCTCATTGTCTGACCGTGAGCGGAGCTATATTATCCTCCACCTGCTCTTCCTGGTTTCGGAGTTTGTCCTCGGTTTCAACAGGAGCCTAACTTTCACAGCAAGGCAAATTCTTCCACACTTTGGTACTTTGGCACAAGCCGAGACATTGTGTCCGCACCTCATGAGCTACTGGAAGGCAGCACTTTTATTTCCTTCACCTCAAGAGTAAACATATTGGCAGACGCAAGAGCGGTTGAAAGAAAAGCGGTCAAAGCGCCTTGCTCGCTGGGAATTATAAGTTAATCGTTTATTTGGAAGGTGAAGAGGACAGTTTGTTAAAGAGGGCAAACGTTTAACAGCACCATGAATGGAACGATGGTTTTCCAGATGTGGATAATTTTATTGTTGGCCGCTTTAAGCAAAGTCGGGAAAACTCAGGTCGCCAATGCCAAAGTGTTGAGGGGCAACAGCAGAAGAGACGGTGAGATGTCTTTTTTTTTCTCTCTCCACCATATAAGGTCGCAGGTTTCTTGTTTGTATGGAAGATGTGTATAATTTTAAACAACAAAGGAAAAATAAATGTGTTTTTGGTGTAATTTTTGTAACAAATAAATGATATAACTTGTAAATGTCCAATAAACAGAGGAGAAATGAGCAACAGAAATAACTGAATAAATGTTTAACTATCCCAACAAGCATCAACCAGTGGAAAAAGTAAAGAAAAAACATATTGTTTTGTGGCAGACTGTCATCTGGGTGCTTAGATCCTGTCATTGGTTCTACAACTTCCCTAATCTAATTGCATACTCTCTGGAAGTGTGCCACACTTTCTTTTACTTACCCCTGAGGCTAAAGTCGTGCTGCAATGCCTGTGATTGTAAACCTTCACTCAACTGCAGGGTTGCTTTTAGCTGGAAAACTTGAAAATATGTGAGGGTATTATATTCTGTCCAGGAAAGCTGCTCTTTCAGGACTGCATTAACCAAAATCATTTTTGTGTCTTTGTTGATGGAGCAAAGCCTGATGCGTAAACATATTTAGAAAACAAACAAAACACATAGGGGACTGACTTGCACTTTAAATGTGGATTTATTAAATGATCTCTGTTGCACAACCTGAAATACAGTGTCTTGAAAAAGCATTGATGCGAGTTGAACATTTAGTCGTGTCACAGTCATAAACTTCAATGTGTTTTATTAGGATGTTATGTGATGAACCTGCACAGAGTAATACATCTTTGTGAAGTTCAAAGAAAATATTGCAGGGCTCTAAACATTTTTTTTATTAATGAATATCTGAAATACGAATTCTGCACAACCAAATGCCTGTTTGTATCAAATAATTACTAAACAGACTCCACAAGTCTATATACAGTAAGCACAGCTGTTTTGTGAAAGCCTCACAGATTTGCTAGCAAGCATTACTGGAACAAATATTTGGATTTTGAATATCCGTTAGCACTGCTCAACCCATCATCAGGAAATATGTATGGAACAAATGCAAACTTACAAAGTTGACTCAACAAAGGTGGTTTAATATAAATGCCCGCCACACGTCTCAGATTTATAATTGTAAAATGTTTGGAGAGCTTTAGATACTTGCCTTCTACTTCACAGCTATGTGGTTTATGACATAAAATTACAATAGAAGGCATTCAAGTTTGTAAAGTGACACATTTGACACAAAAAGACAGGCTTAAAGGAGGACCGATGCTTTTAGCTGGAAAATAGCATGAAAATATGTGAGTGCGTTATAACCTCAAACTATTTGGGTTAACTTGAGATCCATTTTAATTTGGCATGTATCTGTTAAAAATATAAACACTTACATTTCTACATACTACTTGTTACAGTATGAAGAAAATGCTAGTTTGAATGATAGCAAGTGCACTCTGTCAAATGTACTCTTTCTGCTTGTCAAATGATTGTGTGTAAACTGAATTATCTCACACAAACAGTCACAGCTGTACTAGAGTGGCACTGTGAGAAAAAGCTGACAGGAAAGAAAAAGTATCTGAATGCAAAAAGTTAGGGTTTTTAGTTTATATCAGATGAACCAGCGGCTGACAACTTAAGTTCCCAGCTTCAGAAAAAAATTGCTTAGAAAAGGACAAGAAAATATCATAAAGCTAGAAGACCACTAGGACACATTAACATAATAATTTGCTTTAAAGTTATTTGTTATAACTGTTTCTATCCAAAGCTGATGAAAGGAGTTTTAACTTATTCGCAAAACTGATAACACAGTTAGCATGATAAAAAAAATATTGTCAAGACTGTGTTCAATTTAAGAAAATGTGACCTTTAAAATTTATTTGGAAACATCCGAGTCCTAAGGCAAGTATTTAAACTGATCCTTTTTACTTACAACTAGTACATTTCTGAGTAGTTCTTCACAGGCATCTGACAGCTATTTTCTTTCCTATCTAACTATCTATTTATAATAATATTGTTATTAACAACTAAACTCATCCTATGCTATGCAATCACTTTCACTGCACCAGAAAAGTTCACTCACCTTGACATGGTAAATGCTTGGAGTGGCTTTGACACCAGGGTCGTGTGACCAACTTTCCGACTTATTTAGCTAATAATTATTTAACTGTGGACCTGCAAAGACTTTGTAAACATTGCTAAACATTCATCAAGTTTAGAACAAAATAATTTTAAAAAAAGAAGTCGACATGAGAGCAAAAGTTACCTTCTGTCCTGAATATTCTAAAAAATTTTCCAATCAATCCGACACTTAGAGTTCATCTTGTCTTACCGATGGGTTGCCGGTTTGAGCCCCGACTCTGTCTGCCTTACTAGTTGTGTCCTTGGACAAGACACTTTATCCGCCTTGCCTGCTGGTGTTGGTCAGAAGGCCTGCATTGCTGCCTTGCTTCTGTCAGACTGCCCCAGGGCAGCTGTGGGCAGCTTACAATATGCTGTGTGTGAAGTGTAGTGTGAAGTGGTCTGGAGTCCTGATGAAGCTCTACACAAGTATTGGCCATTTACCTTATACTATATGCCTGCTTTATACCATATGTTGTTGACATAGTTACTTTCTCAAAATACTGTTCATTTCTTCACGCTTAGACCCAAGTTACACATGTTCACACAAAGTAAAGTAAGAGTATTCTAAGAATTATGAAAGATAAAAAAAAACAGTTTTACATACACAAATAGAGACCTAAGTGAATTTATTCCACCATATCTGTGTTCAGCTCTAACAAAAACTATGCCAAATGACTGTGCTACACATTAAGCCTGATTCGTGCTGCAAAATGTTGTTTGAGCTGTTATGCCTTTTAAAAATATTAACAAAATCTTATTTTAGCGCATGACCAAGCAAAAAATTGTTTTAATTAATTGTTAGTGTTCTGTTTTATTTTTTATTTTTTGCTCATCCGTAACTCACAGTAAGGCAGTGCCATCATCACCTGAATGTGGACAAAACAAAACTTCACTGCTATGATAGTGCTGTACCTTTGATGACCTCTGTAAAATTGCATTATCTTCAGAATAATATCTCTAATGCAGCCCCACTTTTATTAGAAGTGAAGCATGTGGGGGCTAATTTCACTAGTAAGATGGTTGTAGAAAGTTCAACTTGAGATTTTAAATGCCTAACAAATTCAGCAAAAGAAAAATGAACAGTACAGTAAAGCGTTCTTCAGATTTCTGTCAGTTTTGGTTTTGCTACATGTGTTTTAAGGCAGTTTTTTCCCCCAATATGAGTACATACAATGTTTCTAAGTAGTTGAATCTTGTAGAAAATATTGTTTTACTCAACTGAACTGCTTTGCTAAAAGCAAGCAAAGGATCAACAATTATGCAAATTATCTCAATTTTCTAAAGTCAACACAATCATAAAGTATTAATTTATGCCACAGAGTGTAATGGTCAAAATACCACTGAATAAAGCAGCACAATTCTCAATTGCTCTGACAATTTTTGTAGACGGGATTCTAGCTTTATTTTAATATGTTAGACTGATGTGATCAAAGTTGTTCAATGTTTGATCAGATGCAGAACTTGAGACAATTCTGTTCTTAAAGTACACTGATTGTTTGATTTAAAGGGGGGCTGTTATGAAAAATTAATTTGTTGGAGCTTTATTTCGTATTAAAATATTATCCCCTCATCAAAAACATACCTGGAATGTTGCTTGGATTCTTTGGTGCTTGTTTACAAAATCCTTGAATCTCCTGTGGCAGCTATTGGAGGATGTCCAAACACTTGCTCCCACAAAGTGCCACCTATTTCCACAAATACTAACAAATATACTGTTAGTAACAATTGTTAATTGGAGCTGCAGTTTCCAGAAAAGCTTCTGTCTCACAGAACATCCCTCCCCAACCCAGCTCGCCCAGACCAGTGGCAGCAGTAAGTAGCAAACACATATATGTACACTGAACTTATCCTATGAAATACTTCTCAGTCCAACCCTTCTGAGAACGGTTCTAAATGGCTTAATGGATACGCATTGATGTGTTGATGTGTCAAAGTTGGAGAGTCAGAAAGAATAGGCACTTCTTAAAGAGACAGAGGTCTAATTCCAAGGTGTCAAATTGCAGTCATATTTCCTTTATACACAGAATACACAGAACTGAAGTTAACATAGTTACTTGATTGTGCTGTAAAATGTCACTATGTGCCTGGAAAGTGCATAATACTGCCTCTTTAAAAAGCTCTTTAATCCGCAACAGTCTTGCTATAATTCTCTCTCTAGAAGCTCTCATAGCCAGCATGTATTCATAAGTGTGTGTTTGTTTTCCTCAGCTGATAGGTGGAACTTGAGAGCTTAGTTCCGGTATTTGATTGACTGGTTCTGATTAGAGTTGCTTCCATGTGCATAACCTCATGCTGATAGGGACTCCCAGGTATTCACTTGTCCGCTGACTACTGTGAATGAGCCTCTGTGTCCCAGAGCATATTTATTAAAGGAGGTGTTACTTCAGAGATATTCTGACAGAAAGTTATAGTCCTCTTCAATTAACCCTGCCTCACTAGGTTCCCTTATCCCTCTTAAGCATTTTTGGCACTTGGCTCATTCTTACAACAACATAACAAGACAACAAAAGCTAATAAAGAGATAGCACAACTAATATCAATGGCCTTTTGTGGAGGATTGAACTTTTGGAGAAAAGTATGTAGATGCGTAGTCAGACAAGGAGTGGTGTGATTGTGATGTGATATTCTTCACTGAAATGGATGTTTTTCATAATTTCATAATAATTTTCAGCCATTGTTTACTTCCAGGTTAAATGCATCTGGCCTCTTCTGATGCAGATTTATTATTCATATCTCACATTAATAATGTAAAGGTTGGATGAAATGTGATATGCTTGTTCAGATTGCAGATGCTTTAAATACCATCAGATGTATTTACAGTGTACACATTGGTACGTACACTGTAAAAAAGAAAAGAAAGTAAGTTACAGTGTTTACCTGAATGTTACCATATTTATACTGTAAACTAGAGATATGTTTTGTCTACTGTGTAGTACTATATAAGGAAGTGGCAAAATTAGACTTTCTTTTGGGATGAAAATATCGGAAGTGGTAGAAAAAGTGTTGCATTTAGGGTCGAAACAATTAATCGTGATTAATTGATTATTGAAATAATTATCAGCTAAATTAGTCATCAAATAATTGTTAATTGGAGTATACAGACTCTGAACAACATAAGTGGCTGAAAGAACTACAGTCTGAACAGAAATAAAGACAAACCAGTACAACAAATATATAGATAATTTCCCCAGAACTCCTCAAGTAGAATGTATCTATCTATGTATGTTTACTCGATTCAAAATCTTATAAAATAGAATCTCCTATTAGACACTTTTTGCTGTCTGATTAATTGGTTTAGCAAAAACAAACAAATAACACAGAAAGTGCTGTGTTTTTCTCATGTTGATGTTGGAATTTCTTTTAGCTGCACATACTACAAAGGATTGAGCGTGCACAAAGGAATGCTGTATTATTGTATTGCAGACAACAAAATATTTATTTTTATTTCAAGAATAGAACTATTTGCTTACTTTATTTTTTTCTTGCCCCAAAACACACCCTTTTTACAATGATTTATTATCTATTATTTAGAGATCATGCCATTTCCTGTCTAAAGCAAACTTCTTAGACTAATAAATATAATTTTATAAATAATGTTGGATGTAACTGTAGCTATTCAAGAGCATACAAATGCTTTAAATTGAATTTTAATTTTCACTAATCCCGGCCTCATTCTCTTTTTTCTAGGTGAGGTTATTATGAGAATTTAACTGTGATTTTCTAAACATTGTTTTGTGTTAATTCATGATTCTTTTTTTGTGGTTAACAATAATGTTGCATATTTTCTACAGCTACAGAAATGTGTACTTTTTTCGTTTTCTTTCATGTTGATGGTGATAAGGGAAAACAGATAAGGAGCTACTGGCTGCCTGCATTATTAGCTACTGCTGGCCCCTTTCCACTTTCCCTTCATCAACTTTCCTAATT
Organism: Micropoecilia bifurca; assembly: GCA_903067075.1. Lineage (NCBI taxonomy): Eukaryota > Metazoa > Chordata > Actinopteri > Cyprinodontiformes > Poeciliidae > Micropoecilia > Micropoecilia bifurca. The sequence continues at coordinate 6,810 of CAEGAF010022994.1, forward strand.
TATTCACTGAAATATTCCGAAAGGAGAGATGTTTCCAAGTTTCAGATTAAGTTTATTGTCCCAGTGGTTATTACAGTTGATGCATCATTGGTTTCCAGACTCATGGCGGAAAGTTTCCACACCAAAGACATTTGTAAGTTCTTGTGGTTGCCTCTGCCACTTTGTTTAGGATTTGTTTGCTTTGATCATTTTAATCCCGATCCTGTGGTCACTACACATAGCTTATCTTCTGCTTTCTGCTTTAGCCAAACAATCATTGTATCCTCAGTCTACATAAATTTGACCAATTGTTAGAAGAGGACACACATATAGATCCTGCATTATATGTTTGCTTAAACTATTTCACATTTTGGGACATTACTACTAGAACCCTTGTGTATTTGTGTGTGTTCAGCGCCCCTGGGTGGATTTGGTGTACCATCTTTTGCTGCAAGTGTCTTATGAGCACTTGTAGGGGCGACTGTAGCTCTGTGGTAGAGTAGTTGTTTTATGATTGGAAGGGTTCGATTCCAGCTTCCTCCTGCATCGTGTTGATGCCCCCTTGGGCAAGGCACTTAACCCCAAATTGCCTACCGATCTGTATTTGTGAGCGTTTGTGAGTGCGAATGGGTAAATGTGACTAGTGTAAAGTGCTGTGAGTGGTCAAAATGACTGGGAAAGCGCTATATAAGTTCAGTCCATTTACCATTTTATGATCCTACCAACTGTGCCAATTTGTAACCTTGAATTCTTAACCAATTTTCATGGCAACCCAGTCCAACGTCAGTCAGATTGGATAGAGATTTTGGAATATCAGTTTGAAAGATTCACAGGTTAGACTTAGAACAGGACATTGATCTGAAGAATGCTATACCAAACCATCCTCCTGTAGCATTAGCTCTAGGTTTAGGTTCGGCCAGCTGGAAAGGGTCCTTTTGCCTATTCCTTTTCTGAAAAGTCTTTTACTTCATCTGGCAGGATTTCTGTTTAGCTCCATTCATCTGACCTCATCACATCATCAGGGTTCCACCATAAGGTTTCACACTGGGAATAGCAAATTTTAGGTGATATGCAGTGTTAGTTTTCTGTCTGCTGTAATTGTAAAATAAAAAGTCAAATTTTGGTTCCATTTGACAAATTACCACAATTTTGCTATATTTCTTACATGGCTTAGGGCTACATTTATATTGAGATGTTTTGATGGCTTTTTCTTTTATTTTACTAAAGACTTTTTTGTTCTTGCCACCTTTGCACAGCAGTGCACAATTCTGGAGAACAAGACTTTTCAATTACACACTAAGGTGCTCATTTTCTAAATAGGTGACTTTTGTAGAAGATTGGTGTGACTGGATTTTGTTTTGGGTTATGGGAGTAAAAAGGACAAAACCAGAACAAAACAGTTCATATTTTTATTCCTTCGCAAAATAGAAAACCGGGTATCACTTCACAAATCTGCACCATTTTGAGATCTTTGGTTGTAACATAACAAGCTGTGGACATTTTCCAAGGAATTAACACATTTTCCAAGGCGCTGCATAGGTCAAAGAACTGTACTACTCAGATATCTTTCTAGCACTAAATATGATAAATGGATGGCAATACAGATGCTAATTCCCTTCTTTCTAGAGTATAATGGTTAAAAGCGATAGAGGCGGAAGAGGTACAAGAGGTGGCTCTGAAAGCTCTTATGTGAGACACTCCTCAAACATCTGTTTCAGCATCAGTCATTCTTTTAAATTTTCCAAGATCATTTCTGATGCTGCTTTGTATTGTAGTACATTGTTGAAGGTTGTCTCTGTTCGTGGGAGTTCTCAATTGGCAGTCGTTGCGTGTGTGAAACTATCTTTATTATTACTAAGATGGAAAATAATAGCCCAAGACAAAAAAAATACACCAAACCCCATATTATCTCACTATTGTAACACTGGACACATTTCTAAGACCCTTTGGTTCATATAGAAAGGCATAAAAAACTATTTTTGAAACATATATCTGGATTTGTTTATGCTGTGAAAATCTTAATGCACCTTTAAGCAGTCATTCCAAAAAAAGTTTGGAGGTTTGAATAAGACATATGTGAGCGGTGATAAAATTTTAGGAGAGCAGCCTAAGCACTGTAGGTTGTTATAATGTGACAAAATGTAAATAAAAAAGCACTTCTTTTGATAGCTCTCATATCTGTTCCTACGAAAAGGGAAGACACAAAAACCATGATAAAGAATAAAACTCAAACGATGTTTGAGATTGACTTATGTTGACTTATGTATTATTGTGTACTCACAATACATTTTATTTACTGCTTTGTTTCTTAAAAACATTCATAGTGCCAAGCAGGATTCTTTGATTTACAACTTATATTCATTGTTTAATTTTCAAAAGAGTTTTGATACCAACAAAGTCTGAAAAGCTCACATATTCACTTGTAAACTATGAAACATCCCATTTATAGTTCTGCCTCTTTTAATTGTTAATGTTTGTTGTACAGCAGAATTTCTCATAATGAGGTTCTGTGGCAGACGTACGACTGAAGCAATAATAAATGAAGTACTCTAACATTTTTTCTACCATGTTACCACACAGCAGATATATGGACAAACATGCTCCAAACACAGGTGCAGCTGAAGTGTTACATGGGAAAAGCAGTCATGCTTACAACTAGGGTCGTGGATAACTTCCCATACAGAAAAAGGTTTGACATGCTGGTTTAAACATTTAATGTCAAGAAGCCATTATTTAGTTAAAGAGGAACTGAGCTTAACAGAGAATATAACGTCTGTTCCTGGTCAGGCCAACGCTTCACCATGTTTTGTTAAAGAGCACTGGCATAGCAGTCTGAATCCTCTTCTTCTAATAACGCCCTTCTTATCTTTTGCCTTCCTCTCTCAGGCCCGTCTTATCATTCTGTGCCTCTCTACATATCACTCAATCTCTCCAGTTCCTTCTCTTTTAATCTTTCTCTGTCTTATTTCTAACTTTATCTTCTCATCTTTTTGCCTTCTGTTTCAGCTGTTTTTAATCAAAAGCTGCAGTTCTGTTAGCAAATGTTGGAAAACAGCATTGCTCGTATGCACATTGGCATCAGACAACCAAGGTAAGGCATTAAAGTAAAATGCATTTTGTAAACCTTTAGAAATTTACATAAAGCATAGATCTATAATGTGATTGAAAGGGAAAAAAATGCATATCTGCTTCAAAGTTTCACTCATAATGATTCATAATGAGAAAAAAACTTACAAAGTGTAAACTCAAGTGTAGTGGCTGTGGACCCAAAATGTTTACCATGTTGGTAACACTTTATCTGAAGGGGGATGAATAAGACTGACATGACACTGTCGTAAACACTTGTCATGAATATAAAAAAGTCTTCATGAATATTTATGACTGTAGTCATAAAGCGTCATTCGGTAAATTATCACACTTTTAATACAAAGTTGACATTATTCAAAATTTCTTTGTTATGACAACTTGACATTAACCAAGAAATCATTACTGATATAAATAACAAAGACATTCAAATTGCTTTACCTCATAAAAACATCATACAGTCACCAATTATAATACAGCAAACAAGCATTACATTTGATCAAATATAATTTAAATAAAGTAAATACACAGTAATCATTTTGATCAATGGTCTACTTACTGGTCCAATGCAGCTTGAAACAGGTGAATTATAGTCTTGATTTAAAGGAAGTCAGAGTTTCGGCAGTTTTCTGGAAACTTGTTTCAGATTTGCAGTGCATTAAAACTGAAGGCTGCTTCTTCATATTTAGTTGTTTGGATACAGAGTAAACTACAGCCAGAAGACCTGAATGGTCTGGAGGGTTGATACAGTAACAATAGATCTTTAATGCATTTCGGTGCTAAGCCATTCAGTGATTCATAAACTCACAGAAGTATTTTAAAGACTATTCCGTATACAGGGAGTCAGTGTAAGGACTTACTGGGATGATGTTCTCTATCTTCCTGGGGTTAGTATAGAAAACTAAATGGACAAAGGTGATCATTTAGATGTTTACACTAAAATACACTAAATATACAAATAAGAGAGAGGCAAAATAAATATGTAATCATTGAGAATATGCAGCTCATGAGTGCAAAATCATATTGAGTATCAAGCATAATTTTAATATGTTACAAGCCATTCTCTCAGTTGATCAGCAGTGAGGAGTAGAATGTATTATTTATATTAAGAATAATATATAAATGTGTTGCCCAATCAAAGTGTGTGCAGTCTGTTTCAATAGTCACAAACTGTTTTATTTCCAATAAGGACTTCCTACCATAAAGGGAAGTTTGTCTTTGGGTGGTTCATTTGCCGATACAATACAGAATGCAGCTTCATAAATTTACTTTACATAAATAAACTTTAGGAGAGAGTTACACATGCATGGGTGTGCTTACATAGGGATGGAAGGTGGCAAAATGTTTTTTTTATTGCAGCAGAATCCTATCAGAAAGGGTCAAACTGAGATATTAGCAATGAATCGTCGTCAGCCTCAGTCTGATGCGCAATGTGAATCCAATGCTAACAAGAGACAATGGACATTTGTCTGGACAACTGAAAACAAAAATCAGACTTTGGTTGCCGCAGGAGTGATGCTAAAAAGGTTTTTCCCAGAAAAATATGCTGCACAATTTGATATTTGTTGTAAATGATTACTGGTCAGGAGAGAGCTACATTAGGAATCGGTGTGCCTGCATGCTAAATGTACACAGACCACCAGTTCAATCTCACCAGAGACATTTTCTTTCTTTCATACACTAGACAATAATCTCAAACTGTTTATTTAGTTGATTTATTTCCTGCATCTTGTAGGCTTTTTACGTCTAAAGGTGATTAGATTGACTATTAAATGTTTTTTCTCCTGAAATGTTTTTTCCCAGAACCTTCTATTTTACCGCGGCCATTTGCTGTGTGTGTCTCTACTGCAGGCTCCAAAGCAGTGCAATTTTTATAAATAACAAACCATGCCACTGAGCAGATCACTTCTCCTCTTGTGAAAGCGATTACACTTATCAACTTACATAGAGTCACTACAAACGCTACAGAAACCTGTTACTGCAATAAATGTCCCTGTTTTGTCGTCCCTAATACGAGAGGAGCAGAAACAGACGTCCAATTGATATTAGAAGTGTTACATTCCTGAAACATAAGTGAAGTCAGAAAAAAGGTTTTGATGCTCATATTTTAATAATCAAATTCAGATATATACTTCCTGGAAACAATAACCTGACACACATGCATCGCTGTGTTTGGTGTCTTACTTTAAAATCAGGTGAGGTTATTCCTTCCTCCTCCATAGACATCAATGTTTTAGATTTTGTTTCTGTTAAAATGAACAGAAATCGTGAGTTTTGCACAGGTTTTAGTTGAAATGGCTGAATTATTTTACTTTAAAAAATCACCAAATAGAAGGGTTAAGCATTCTCCATATGTTCAAGTTTGTAGTAAATGAAAAGTAAGTAGTAGTCCTCATAAATGCCCTTTTCTGGGAAGAAACATTTTTTCTGTCGTAATATGTTTTTATCATGGGAAATGCAGTGAAAAATGCAAAGAGGAGTAATAATGACTCACAAACCTTGACGTTGGTGACATTAAATTACTTACCAAACAAAAAGGTCACGTCACTTTCTGCAAAGAAAGTCGGCGGAAACTTAAAAGTACCTAAATTAAGCTTGAAGAAACATTGCTAAAGAATACTTAGATTACAAGGACGGCGAGTCTTTGAAACTAAGAATATATAGAGCAGACTTGCTCAGTCAGAACAGTTAAGTGCATTCTTATTATTTATTTTTGCTTTAAAAGTAGTGTTTGCTTGTCTTTATCTCCAATAAATTACAGCTCCGTGAGAATTTTGTGGGATCAAAAGCTTGTTTTTTTTTTTATTAACTGGTTTTGACTTCTTGATTAAATCATATTTAATATGAGATCCTCTAAATCATAAAAGAAACAAAAACTGTGTTTTCATTTGGCACGAAACAGGAAAATCCAGTCTTCTCTTTTTGGGCAATGATGTTAGTGAGCTTGTTTACCCAATCTTGTCATATTAAACAACAGGATTTAAAGGGGGAGGCAGAGTCGCTGAGGTTATTTGGAATTCATGAGTCACTTGGAGTCCCATCCCACAGTGCTGAACTGCCCACCCACCTCAGCTCGTTCACATCCAAACACAACTGCAGGACCTCCCTTTCGAGGGAATCCCCCAATAAGTAGCTGTCATCATGAGATATAAACATCCACGGTCTGCCCGAGCCAAAGTCACCACACCTCTAAATGTTTGGCAGACACTGTTGTCGTCTCCTGCTCATAAATATTAGGGTGTTCACCAGTGAGGCATTGTGATGTGGGGAGGGGAAGGAGTTCAAATTCATTTCTTTCTGTTACAAAAACAAAAACAGAACAATTATTGTAAATGATGCAAAAGGATGCATATTCTCATCCATAAGGTAATACATGGATTTTCATATGGAGTGTGGGCAGCTGATGAACAAATCTGGGAAGAACCTGAAGGGCACAGAAGAGGAGGAGGGAAAAGGTGTTTGGAAAAAGATATGCCTAGTTCAAAGACCGGTCCCTCCACTTTTCTGCTTCGTCAGCTCCCAAAGAGATAGAGAGGACCAACGGCAGGCCAAATTGATAGAGTATAAAAGAGGAGGTGGACGAAAGCAGGAATGATTGAGGAGTGGAGAGGAGAGATAAGGCATTTCTGGAAAGGGAGAGCAAAGCCAAATATAGTATCAAACATAAGCAGATTATCTGATCTCAACATCTGATCAGAATCGAAGCCAAATGAGATAAAAATACAGAATCATGACTTTTTTTTATTCACTCTGTGTGCTGAGGGAAGTCAAAATGAAATTTAGCTTCTTAGTCTCACACCTCCAATATGATTCTTGAAATATAGGAAATACTGAATAAAATACATTGCTTTGACCAGATGTATACCAACCATACCTGTGAAGACAAACGAGATTGACATATTATACAGATTTTTGTTCTTACTTATTGATTAAAATTTATGCTTTGCATCCTGAGAAAATCTTGAAATAAGTCAATATACAACCTTTATTTATTTATTTTTTTAAATAGAAATCTAGCCTCTGAAGTTATACAGGAATCATTTACAGCCAGTGTTCATTTGAACAATTGGACTTGAATTGAAACAATACTCTCAAACAAAATACTTCAGTCCATACAAGCAAATGCCACCACAAAGGTTTAAATGATAACCATAGCGGGGGGGAAAAATGCCAACTTGCACTTTTGAGCTGCTGACATTTTGTTTTGTGAACTTATTGTTCCTAATGACTTGTCTGAAGTAATAAATTACCTGAGGAAAGCTGGATCGGGGTCAAAATTATAGCCATTAACTTCTTCTGTGGGTCATTAGGTATGTGAACCATATTGCAAAAAAACAAAACAAAAAAACAAATACACATTTAATGGAGATAAGAGACAGTGCAAAAGTCTTATATTCAGTTGAAAATGACTATTATGGACCTAATGGAGGGCATTAGCTAGTAAGAGTGTACAATGGCTTAATAACCTTCAGTAAAATACAAGTATTATACAGTGCTATAACAGTGATACATGAAAAGTGTGATGGTGGTTCTGTGGCCTCCAAGCCATCACCATCTTTGGTTTTCACTATTTGACAAATATCTGAATAGCTGTATTTATAAGAAAATGTTTTTTACAAGCTTCCAGAAATAGAAAATGGTTTCCTGAAAAAAAATTCGAGTGACATAAATACATGCTCCAAAACATCTCCACATCTATATTTTTGCCTATTAATAACTATAATTCATGCCATTTAAACAATATTATCTCTACTTATGCAGTCCTGTGGCATCATCAATGCTGATAAAAAGTCTGATTTTTTTTTTTAGCCTGGAGGCACAGAATTCATAATTTCCAAAGAAAATAGTTTGTTTGCAAAGTTGTGAAATGTGCAGACTCATTTATCTCTTCTAATGTGTATTGTCTTCCTTTGGCAATAATAACTCAATTTACCATCCAATAAAGCACTTCTGAAAATGAGCAGAGTTGGGGACACAGTGGAGGAGAATTAGAAAGCAGGCTAGAGGGTGTTAGAAAGACAGATGTTTAGTTTTTGTGGAGCACAGTAAGCCTTGGCAGCTGAAGCATCTTCTGAGTTTTAGTGAATGTATTTTAAAAAAAGGAAAATATGACATAGAAAGCAAGGAGTATTTACATAAAACAAACATTGTCAAGTGAAGGACGAAGTGAAATTGTTAGAAATTAGAAATAAGTCAGCAAAAGGAGAATTAAGAGAGCAAGAAGTCTAAACAAGGACAAGGTCTTGAGTGGAAGATTAGGACAAGCAGCATGCAGCAAAGAAGAAAAGGCAAAGAAAATTGAAGGGGAAATTCTGCAGCCTGTCTGTATGTGAGTTTCACAAAAAACAGCTGACAAGTGCATGAACAAAAGAGCTGATGAAAGATGGAGACGGGGAAGGGATGAAATGAGACAACAGAAATAGAGCATGATGGATATGAAAGAGACACAGTGGAGGTGTGAAAAAGCAGTGATGTGAGAGAGAGAGTGCATGGTATCACAAAAGAGAAACATGAGAACCAGGGCTGTGCTGCATTAGCAGAGATGGCAAAAAAAAAAAAATTAACCAGATTGTGATAAGACAAGTACAGAGGGAGAGACAGCTTGACGAGGGATTCAGAGGTTCCCTAAAACTGAAATAAAACACTGATGAATAAGAAATGAAGTATAATACATGGGAGTAAAACAGCGTGCAGGAGGCAGCATGTGCTTTGAAAGGATGTAGATTAAGTGCATAGTGATCTCTCAGCGTTGGCTCCATCCCAGTCCTTGAAAAACAAAGCTTATGTGGGTAAACAGCAAAGAGATGAAAAACCTGCTGATGTGCTGGTGGGAGTGTGTTAAAGATTCAAAGATGAGGGAAAGACTTCTTGTTTGTGTGTTTGAGAATATATTTTGGTTGACATTATCCCCCAAACTACAGAATGTAGCAACTCAAATATCACTCATCGTGTAATTGCCACTAAAGCGCATATAATGCTGGTGAGAAGTTTAAATATTCTCATCATCAGCATCAATTTTTAAGTAATTTGGGGATTTTAGTGATACAGTTGAACATTTTTCATTTTCCAGAATGGAGGGACTATATAATATAAAACTACAATGAGCAGAAAAACAAGAATTGTGTGCAAAACGTAGCTTTAAATATATGCATACACTATCAACAATATTTGGTTGAACATCCCTTAGGAAATTGTAGACTGCCATCAACAACTTTTGTTCTATCTAAATATTTAACTTGTCTTCCCATCAGAACTTATAAAAAATAATTAGTTTCCTGGTAAAGATTTGGTTTATAAACCTAGTCTGTTACTCTTCAAAAGAGTGAGAAGTCAGAAGCCATTTTGTAAGATTGATATTAGCATGCAGTTATGTCAAGGTTTCACTCTTCTGACCAAAACTGTCTCCTCAAATGAAAATAAATGTGTTTGTTTAGGAGGAACTCAGGCTCAAGCCCATCACACCCTGAAAGGAGCTAAACACTTGTATAAATGCCTACAGTGAAGTGACATTTACATCAAAATTGACTGGGAGACTGCTGACCAGAAAGGTGCCTGCTTAAATATTATCTTCCAGCATGACTGAAAATTACAGCTACTCACATGGACAAACTTGAAAAAGGTTTTGTGGTTAGAGGAGATAAAGATTGAACTGTTAAATTGACTACTCTTAAAAGCCACATCTGTTGCTGGTAACAAGTCATTTTAAAGGAGCTCTAACATTTCTGACTGGTTAAAATACCCTGAACCAGTCCAGAATCCAAATAAAAAACATGTGGTTTCTCTATCTCTTCTCAATTCATCCAAGTATGATCATGGATGTATACATGGCTTTGACTCTGTGTGTTGATTGTGTCATTTAGATAAGTAAGTTCAAACTTGTTCTTTTGACTGAAAGTTGTGTATTTTAAAACAAATACTGCCCTGGAGAAAGAAAAAATAACAATTGAAGTTCAAAACTAAAATGGTATTTATTCTCTTAATTTCTGCATATGAACTTGTGCTTGCCTATGTATGTATGTGCATTGCTTATAGAGCTCCTTAGACTGGTGCATCAAGCACAGACATCCCCGATGCCAATGTCAGCATCCACAGTCTACATTAATAAAAAACGTTTTTTTTTTCAGAGATGTTACATGAATGCGCAGAGATTCCTGAAACACCTGAAAGCCGGATGGGTGTAATAGCACTTGGAACCAATCTGATGGATGAAAAACATAAATAAAAGGTTATAAACAACAATATAAATGTACTGTAAATATAACTATTCAACCTGCTGATTGTATGCCTATAAGGATCCTCAGGAATTAGACTTGCTTTATGTTTCAGCAGCACAGATGGTTGGGTTGACCTGCAGGTTTGTCCTCTTAGGCTTCAGTCTTTTATGTTTATCTCCCTGATGCAGTGTGTTTATGCATTCAGCTCTTGCTCCCTCTGCGCTTATGGGAGCTGCTGCTTAAAAATTGTTCACATCCACAGACAAAGTCTCCAGTTATTGTGAAAAACACTGAATATTGGCTCTGTTTGCATCATATAGTAAATGTGCAGTGGGGGAAAGGATTATCAGCCTCGAGAGTATGGCAGATGTTTTCACTATGTGAAGTTGTTATTATTATAGCAAATAGTCTTCATAGAGACACGTAATGAGGCAGCGACTACCACAGCGGCGGCTCTTGCACGTCTTTTTTGACAGATTTTATCAGCACGACAACACACCAACTGAACAATACATTAAAAAAAATAATGTGTGGCTAGGATTAGACTGAAGACCTGGCTAAAGTAAAGTATTTGTCCAAATAACCAGGATGGTTCTAGAAGTTTTGTATTAATAAATGAAAATCATCTGTTGAAAAGTGATTTTGTGTTTACCTTTGATATGTTTCTTTGGCTTTCTCTGGAATTTTACAAATTGGTTCTTTAGGGTCACTCTGGGTTTCTCTGAGGGCTCAAAAACATGCACATTAGGTTAATTGGTCCATCTACCAGATGCCTTTTGGTGTGATTGTGTGTGCATGGCTATTTGCTTTTTGTCTGTCTATGTTGCCATGTAATGGAATGGCATCCATTTCAGGGTATGCCTCACAATCTCACTGAGGTTAATAGGGTAAACAAAATGGAAAGATGAACTTTTATAAAAAAAAAAAAAGGGGTGGAGGGTTCATTGAGTTTGTTAAACTGTCTTAGCTCCCACTTGACAGAAATCCAGTAATGCAGGAGGTTGGAGAGTTTTATCAAGAAAAAAAAAATCAGAAAAGAGTCAAATGTTTTAAATGTTTCCACTTCCTCCTAAAGCACTAGAGACACACATCCCTCCCCACTAAAAGAACCTTGAAATGAGCAAAATTGTGTTTGCAGGACTATGTAATAGTAAGAACATGACAAGTGTCAAAAGTGACACTACAGAAAGATGAGAGCAGGAGCTGCTTTCACCCCCAGGAGAGGCATCCCAGCTGAAGAAAAGAGATAAACACTGTATGTTTTATACCGTGTGTGTGTGTGTTGAAAAAAGTCTGCGTTTGAGACATACTCTAGTGCACTGAGAGAGCTATGTCTTTGTTACTCTGACAATGCTGCCCTGACACATTTGAAAAAGACTTTCTTCCCCCCATCCTCTGTCAAACACTTTTATCTTTCCTTCTCTAACTGTCAGCGTTTCGTCCCCCTCCTCTCTGATTCTTTATTTGTACATCTCAGCATTTCTCCTGCTGCCCCCAAACCCCCAATCTCCGAGTTGTCTTCATTAGTTTTCTCTTCTGGTTTCATTTCATAGTCAACTCTTTGTTGAGTGTTAGGTTTTTGTTTTTTTTTTGGTATCTTGGAACCACAGAGTGAGAAAGAGTTAGATGCAAACGTGGAGAGAAAAGCAGAGAATATGCAATGTGAAGAGGAGAGGATAGGGGGATAGGGGACACTGACATGAGAAAAGGCGTTTTTAGAGTGCTATCAGAATAATGAAATGATAGGCAGAAAGCTCGAAGCTAAAAGAGAAAAATGGTTAAAAAGAGGAATAAAAAGCAGCAGAAGGATGAAGTTCTGTGCTACTGCAGCGCCTGCAGCAGGATAAGTGATCCCTGCGGTAGATAGAAGGTCAGACACACACTTGACAGTCAGATCGCAGCTTAACCCTGCATCATAACTACACACAGGCAGGCAACGCTGCACTTGGGCACATGCTCCCTGACACAAACGTATACAAATGCACACTCACAGACACATCCAGATGATGCAAGGCAGACGGACTGGGAGCAGGATGGCTGTCAAAACAACAGCATCTGCTCAGCATCACACACAACGCTCCGAGCAAACACACACAAGCATATATCCAGCAAACAGCGCCCAAACAGTCCTTAGAGGGATCAACTCTGATTTTTGATAAACTAGTGCAAGCCCAGCTGGGGCCTGGCAAACACACTCAAACTCACACACTTTAAAAGTGCAAGGTGCACATAGCTCTAAACATTTCACACTGCCTTTATTTTTTCTGTTTGAAATGTAATCGTTATTGTTATTTTTAAGCTGGGAACTGCAAGTGTCGGTTTACGGAAACCTTTTGGTTCTTGTTTTATTATTTTGTGGTGTTGTGCAGAAATATTTAAGCCCCTTTGCTCTTTTCACATTCTGTCCCTCTCACAGACATCGGTGCATTTTATTGGGCCTTTATGTGATTGAGCATCACAAATGATGGCTCATTTGTGTACAGAAAAGATAAGAATACATGGTTTTCACTTCAGTTTATGAAAATAAAAATCATAGAATTTTGGTGTGCATGTGTACTTACTCAATGTGTACATTGCCCAATATGAATGCAATTTCCAGCATCTACAGACTGATTTTTTTTTTTTTGTCAATTTTTCTTTGCTAAAATAAACTCAAGCTCAGTCAGATTAGCCGAAGAGCATCAGTGACCTAAACATAGATGTTTCAGCGTGTCCTTCACCGTTTTTTCTAAGAGACTTTGGTGTTGGTGTGTCTTTGAATGCTGGGCACGATGCGAGCTATGAGGCTAGGGGGTTTAAATGTGTATGGTTGATTTATAAATATAAATATTTTCTCATATTTTCTTTTTTTAATTCATTGTGTCTACAATATTGATGCCATTTTTAACTTTCCATCTTAATTTGTCCTAAAAATAGATGAATTAGTGCCCTTTGTTTCTCTTCAGCAACTATAGAGGCACATTTTATTCTTTTTGGACAGCAGTACTTTGTCCTTGAGGCCTGATTTGTCACAAAATGCTTTAAAAATCCACAAAGTCAGTAATCTGACCACAGTGGGGAGACGCTGTTAGTCAGCAGGTCCTGTGGTTTTCTCACAGGGGGAGAGAGAGCTGCTTGGTCAGGGAAAGAGGAAAACAGGACAAAAAGACACACATCTATTAATAAAAACAGATTAATGTAGTCAAAATCATCTGGAAATAATACCTCAAAAAGGCAGAGATCAAAAGTGGAAAAAATTAAAACATGCAATGAAACACTGTCATACTCAAATACTCAAAGCGGTGAGGTTTTGAAAGGAGATAAGAATAAATCCTTTTTTATTAATCAAGAAACTTTCCAGCAACTTCACTGAACTGACCTGATCTCTCAGTTGTGCTCCTCGCTCTTCGTGATGCTCTCATGTCATAAAGACAGTCGCAGAAAAGGTAAGCCCTTGTGCTAATGTTGGGTCCAAGCTTTAGAAATGGTCTCTGTTTATTTTCAGTTTAAGATAACATTGATTTAAGATCAATAAAGACTCTCTAACATGATTTAAGACTAAGACTTTCTAGCCAAAAAGTCTTAGCTTCACCTTCCAGTTAATGTCCAGTTCTGGCCGGTGTAGCATCGGTGTAGTTTACTGAGTTTGCTCCGTAAGCAAGGACTTTGTCTTTCACTTAATTTAGTGGGGTAAAAATACTACATGTATTCTTTAAACTGAAATAGGTCATCTAAAGGGTCGCAATACCTTTAGAAACAACTGCATTTTGTAAAGGCATCATCTGTTTGTCTGCTTGAGAGTAAATCAGGGCTAATTGATTGTCCTTGTCAGCCCTGCTGTTCAGACTGAAGTAGCTGTCAACAGAGGCCGAGTGTTTCTCTAACAAGCTGCGTGAACATACACACCTTCGCCGTCTCCTAACCTCATACACTATTACCTCAACTCTTAATGTGAGGATGGGCTCAGTAAAATTTAGCTGTGAACCTTTATGGAAGCACATATTCACGCCTACGAAAGGTCGGCAAAATGCAGGTGGCATGATCTTGTCCCAAGTGGTTTTTATGACATTTGCCAGTTTGGCAGATGTTGAAGATTTCTGAAGAGAATCCCCCTCCCTTGATTGATATGTATTTATACCACAGCCACACTTTAGACCTAAGTAAAATAAAAAATACTATCTGGAATCTTTTGCAAAAGACAGTCAGCAACACTTGTTAGTGTAGAATAATGCAAAGGCAACAGTTTTCATCAAGCTTAACCACAAAGACATATTTGTTCACACAGGGAGGATATAGTCGATGAGGTCTCGGCTACAGTGTGTGAGGCTACAAAGGGAGAAGATTCTCTCATCCCTCATTCTTTCCTTCTTTCTCTCCTTCTTTCTCTCCAGCCCTTTCTTCACCCTCAACTCTCTTCCCACACCCACAGACTTTCCTCTTTGCTTTCTTCCTTGCAATGATGGATTTCTGCCTACTATCCATCATTCTGTGCTTCCTTTTCTCTCTTCTCCTCCTATTTTCTGCATGTCTTCTCTTTATTTGGCTATTTGTCTTCCAATTTCTTCCCTTTTTAATGTAAATGCTTTTATTTTTGCTCATGTTACAACATACACAGTGGGTATCAAAAGTATTTGCATCCCTTGTAAAGTTTCCACAATACAAATAGACCATAATACATGTTTGTAATGACTTTCCTACATAGCTTGTGTGTGATAGTGTGTATAGTTTGTAACTGAAAAAACATATTTAAGAAGAAAATATTCAAAAGTGTGTTGTCTTGAATGTGAAGTGCTCTTTAAATGTCTCAGACAATGGAAACTTGAAGAGGAGTTGAAGGAATCATTTGAGGAAAAACCCCTGCATGAGATAGATAAATGCAAAAACCTGACATTTTAAGTACAAATTTACTGTAGTTTTGCATATCCTGTAGAATATCCCTTTAACCAACTTGTTGTTTCTGCTGAGTTGTTTTCTTTTTTCAGCAGTTTAGTGTATAAAACAAGAGGCATTGCAATGCTGGTGTTTTTTCTACATTTTGGATTTTTTTTCTTCATAAATTGCACAGTATGTAGATTTGCCGTTAAAACTTTGTAGATAATGTTTGAAGTTACTTCCATAAAGTACAGGACGCTGTAGCTAACTGGTCAGCTACAACATATTCCAGTTCAGGGAACGAAGTTGACCTTAAAACAAGCTATAATCCATATTGATTACGCATTCCAACTCTGTCTCTTTGGTTTGCACAGAGATGCATTCTGCTAATTGTGTGTGAAGGAAACAGTATTTGTGTGCGCATGTGGCGTGTGTGAGAAGTGTGTGCACTGCTTCTGCATTCGTGTGACAAGGCTGCCAGAGTCGTTCAAACGCAGTGTCTCCACTGACCTGTCCTCAGTGCTGACTCAGCCAAAGCTGCTCTTTCCTGCATTATTCAGCAAGCTCAGCCAAGGTGTTAAACAGGAGCGCATCAGAGCAGAGGATGGCTGCCTGCTAAGTGGACTGCCAGAAGATAAGGAGCATGGAGACATGTTAGTTTTGTGTACTGCAAAGGTTGGGGAAAGGTGGACATTTTTAGATGAATTACATTTCAGCTTTGTTTTTAGAAACATTCAAATGGATAGGGAATTATATTTTATTAACATTATTATTTTTTATTTTAGTTAACTCAAATCATAACAGATTTGACATCTTATGACAGAGTATTCATCAGGCTGTTAAAAAAAACAAAACAATGCCCTTGTAGTTCAACCCCTAACCTACAAATATTTTTGTGCTAGATTTAAATGCGTTTTTCCAGACTTGCAGGTCAACAGCACAATTAAAGTGTAACAAACTCTCTTGTGAAAGTATCATCCCACCTCTGGCCAATTTTTTAAAATTCCAGCAAAGTGGGTGGAGCAAAGAGACAGTGAGAGACACAGCCAAGTTTGGGGATGAGCAGTGGGGATAAGCTGGGGTTTGGTCACAAAGAAAGATGCATTGGTGTTCACTAACAGAATGTATTGCTAAACATATCGACTTTTCAAACCCCTCTATCAGCTTTTTATCAAAAAACCAAAACATGACAAATTTAGCGACTTTTTTGTGTGTTGTTTGAGATTTGTATGACAACCACACTCTGAAGCTCAGCTGCAGCCCTGCTCAGTCCTGAGCAAGCAGCTAATGCTGCCATGAGCTACTCTTGCTATACTGCTCTACTATAAGAGCAGAAGAGACCCATTCCCCTGTGCATACATTGCCAACACTTTAAACATTTTACCAATGCTAACAGTTCAATAAAGCTAGACAATTGAAAGCAACAAGGGAAAATGTGTAAAAATCAAATTATTTTAGCTTTACATCATGTTATAATATTAATCCCTCATCAAAACCATATCTAGACTGTTGCCTTGATTATTTCAGGCATGCTGGAGGAATTCTTTAATCTCCCTCACACCATTCAGCTATGCAAAATGCCTGGCTGGACATAGCGACGCCTTCGAGACGCAGCTCCACCTCGGAGCACCTCTCCCCTGCAACGTCCTCCCTCAGCTCCTTCAGACTAGCCAGCAGCAATTAGCAAAACACCTGGTCAAACTGTGCATCTGCTAAGCTCATTGTATGAGCCACTTCTCAGTGTGACCCTGGTAAAAACGTTGTTAGAGGGTTAAGGAGGGATGTTGTAATTGTTGTAATGTCTTCTTGAAGGCCAAGTTTTAGACAGAGAGCATAGGCAGTAAATTATGAAGTCAAATTTCTTTTAAGTCATGTAACATTTTTATTACTACTGAAGTTAGCATAGTTACTTGACTGTGCTATAAAGTGGCACTTTGTTCCTGGAAAATGTATGAGACCACCCCTTTCAGCCACTGTTATGTTCTGAAGAACATTGCGCTCCCTAATCATTCCTCAGTCTCAGGTTGTGGTCTAATCAAGGGAAGGAAAAAAAACTGACCTACTTGTACCTTAGTAACAGTTTGAGCAAAATGAAGACAGGTCAGTAAATCATTAGCAGACTCCTGTCAAGCCTGAACAGGACAAAGCTGGTCCAGCTAATGGACAGATGTTTCTACCATAACATATTCAGCAACACTAAAGCATTTTTTACAAAGGCCGACTTTGTTTTTGAGCATGTTTCGTCATTAAAATGCTCTGCTTAGAGGTTATCTGAAATTATCTAAAAAAATACCCTTTTTGATCTTTATAACCACCCTTTCTAGCAGAGAGCAGACCATCCCCCTCTTTTCTGCCCATTAGGCTAATTTGCCCTCTCAGAAGGTGTTGAGTCACAGATGTCTAAGAGGCCCTTGTGGAAGTTAAGTGGATGCTAATGCTAATCAACGGGCCCAAAAGGACCATCGAAACCTGCTGGCAAATATGTAGGAACCAGCAAAAAAAAAGATGCTGCAGTGGAGAATATTGTAAATGCATTGTGACTTGCTGATAGATATCTTGCGGTGCTCTGCATTATTTGACAAAAATGCAAAATAAGAAATGAAGTTGTACACATGGCAACAAAACACTGGAGACACTGAGCCAAATATAGATGGTATTTCAAGGACAGACCTGCAACAGTTAATGCCATGCCTTCTTTATGAGTCAACCTTAGACATGCTCTTTGGTGTAGCCTTCACAGCATTTGAAGCGTTGAGGCCCCTTGGGGTCTGACTTGTTCTTTCCCTTGTCTCGACTCCTTTCATTTTTCTATGCTACATGCATTTTCATGTTTCTTTTTTCTTCATCTTTGTCCTTCTCTATCTCATTCAATCACCTTCTCCTCTTGTGCTCTTTTTTTGTCTCCAGTAGGTGACGGCCCTTCATCTTTGCTCTGTTCTGGTCTTGTTTATCATCCCCAGTCTACCTCTTTTTTTCTTTTTTTTGTAATTCTGACTCCGTTTAGGCTGATGTTTCCGCCCTGTGAGGATGTCTGCTCTGTCATATGTGGTCCTTATGCTGAGCAAACACGACTCTGGTCATACCCACGTTTGTTTGTCTAACCTCGCCTGCCGGTGTCACAGGGCATGCCTTTGTCTTGGCTTCAAAGGTATATTCACACTTTCTCACACCAATTCGCAGACACAGCTGCTCTTGGACAAAAATCTTTTAATTCTTTGCACAGAAGTGTGCGGTCACAACGAAGCCTTTTCGCATGCAGACGCTGTCACACTGAAAACATCCACCCACACAGATGCACACGGTGTTACCCCCTTCATAAGCAGAGACTGCAGAGACAAACACCCCACAGTGTTTCTGACTGAACCAAAATTGTCCTCAGGCAGGGGGTCTCCTGAGGACAACGGTTCAGTTTTAACTTTATTTTTGCAAAGACTGAGGAAACGACGGCTAAATTAAGGAAAAGATAATAGTGTGATTGATGAGCACTTATGCAAATCATAATTAAGTTTATTAATTGTAGGAATAATGCTCATTCAACAGTGTGAAGGTTGAGCAGAATGCGCTGTTGTACATTTTTACTAAACAAGCTATGTTCCTTTTATGTAAGAACAATCAGAAGTGAACGCTTCTTCTGAGATAGCATGAGAATTACAACAGTTGGAAGTCATATCAGATTGAGCTTTATTCACCAAGTCTGTGCACTTGGTGAATAACTACTTTGCCCTCATTGAAGACTTTTGAAATATAATAAAAATTATTTGTTTTTGTAAATTTGTGTATATATGCAGTGTTTTTGTTTTGTTTTATTCAAAAATGAAACACAATGTTGAATTAGCTCAAATATGAGCTTAGTCAGCAAGGAGATGGTCTGAGATAGAGAAACTGTCTCTGGCGGCTGTTCTTTGGAAACAATTTGTGTACAGGGGCTTTTGGACAGTTTAGCTGCCTTTTTTTTCCTGACTCTAGACATGTTAAAGTCTTGGATGGAGTGAAGGTCAGCCTCAGTGTTCCTCTCTGCAGACACAATTGTTTGTTGTAGCTTTCTGAATGCAAGCAATAGTTATGAGCAAAAACAAAGCAGACTGAATGATGGTAATGTAGAAGATGATCAGCAGCTCATGTGAAAGGATTTACGTTTTTGCGTTCCTGAAGAAAATGCTCAGTCTCTTGCTGAACCTTCTTCCAAATGGTATTTGTGTGAGGGCCAGTTTAGGCCTCCAGAAAGGCTGGTAAGTGTTGTTGGGTACAGTGAGGGGCAGAAGTGTGTTGAGTCCTCTGTAGAAGTCCACCATAATCTCCACTGTCAAGGGCAGAAGGCCCCATGACAATGTGTTTCCTGGGGACTAGGGATGGACTGTTTCGAGCTCGGGGAAACTTCATGCAGCTTCAGAGACTTGTCGAACATCTGTGTGAAGACGGCCCAGTTGGTCAGTGGATGTTCTCGGGTATGAAAGAAAGACTTCTTTCTGGAGCTTTCTCAATCCTCTGACCCTAAATAAAGCACATCTAAATCTTCAGTTATCATAAGTCCAGAGAGGAGGATGGAGGATGCATGGGGAGCTTTTGGGTCAGGGTGTGATGCAGACGAGTTGGTGGGAAGTGTCAACGGCTACTTTTCACACCTGCAGTAGAAGCTTTTAAGGCCGCCTGCAGGAGGAGGATTTTGCTGAGGTTGGGGGAATGAGCTCCTATAATTAGTGACATTTTTGGACATTTCCAAACTGAAGTTGGGTCTTCTACTGCAAAACTGTGCTTTGCTGTCAAGCAGAAGCCCTGATGGTGTTTGCTGCTCCATGGCAGGGCTGATGTTGGACATGCTGAAGCCTCCCATATTCATATGGAAATTCACAGATTTCTTTAAGATTCGCTTAAAAATTGTTGGGAAGCATGTGGCAGTCGCAATCCCAACACTTTTAACAGAATTGCAACACCTACGCTTCACATTTACAACATTTAGCATCTTGACCTTAAGAATGATATGCAAGGTTCACTAAAGGCTAATAATCAGAATAAGAAATAAGTGTTGAACAACATATGGCATGCTTTTTTAATGTAATAATTAAAGTACTTTGAAATATGAATGCAGAATACTCTTAACCCTTAATGCATGAGGGTCAAAAAGGACGTGGTTAGGTTGTTTCTTTGTTTTATTTTTTTAACAATAAAGGTTATCTGATAGCTTCAGTTTTTTACTTCAGTTGTGTGTATTTGTATTATGTGAAAGAGTTAGTGAAGCCTTAGTGAAAGGTTAGCACTAGCCAGAGTTAATTTTATCCAGTTCAATACATTCAGCTTAGCACCAATTTAAAACACATCTCATTGGGCACTTCTAGACTCTTAACTTTAAATTGTGCAATATCTCAGGTGATTAACTCACATAAAGACAAAAATATGACAATATAATAATTTAGTAAAATGTTACACTAGCAACACACAGTTCTTAGTACATTTTCAGTTGTGGAAAAGTAAAACTATGACATTTGAGCAATGGCTTGGACGCTATGGAAGAATGTTAACACTAAATTATTATGTCCCTTGGCACTCACCCATTTGTCAGGAATGACATGAAAGGAAATAGACCATGCAGCACTGCGTTCAGTAGAGATCACTTCTAACCTGGTCAGGCCTCTATTCTTCTCTGGTAAGTCAAATGGGTATTTTTAATAGTTTTAAACAAATGACAGATGTTGTTAACGCACTTTTAAAGAATACATATTTAATATTGTGTCACTTTGGATTAAGTCACTGTTCCTACTCTTCCACTTAATATTACATCAACCTGTTGCCTTCACCTGTCCTAATTATTTCTCTGTCTTATTTCTGTCCTCGCAGCTGAGAGACATGAACTTTGTGTGACGTGTGTTCATAATAGGCAGCAATTAACCGCATAAGACATGACACTTTAAATTAGATTATATTCAGATTACACACTGCATCTGGTCAGACTTGTTAGATCCATCACAACAGTGAAGTATCTTGCAGAGTTAAATTGAGCGACAACATTTAAGCTCAAGTTTATCACTTCAAATACCAACATTTTATGTGTTTTATGATTTATCATCTAGTGAAAGAAATTATTACAGAAGAACCACAAGTAAACACCTTTATTTTTATTTATTTATTTTTTTGTCATGATAGTAAATACAGCAGAGTTGTAGGACAACAGGGACTTGTCACTTGTAACTTATGCCAAACTGTGTAACTTGCATAGTGTAAGTTACACTGACATAACTCACCTACTGTCTGTCAACCACTTTGAAAAGCTCTTTTTTTAACATTTTCTATGATATATCTTTTTCCCTGTTATGTTTTTGTGCCCAGCTTTCTTTTCTGCTTCTCCATCTCTAGCTCTGTCATTTAATGACAACACGATTCAAATGAAAAAAATTGCACCACAGTGTGTTCTGAGAGGGCTGCACACTGGATTGTGTTTGTATGTGAATGTGAGGAAATGACAGGAGGAAAGGAGCAGGGAGGCACCTAATCCATGCCGTGTCTCTGATATTGATCATATCATTTACACACACAAACAGCTCTTAAATACAGAAAATGCTGACTGGAAATAATATTTCCTCCATTGCTTTAGTGCCTCCTACTATTCATCACCCCTATGCTCACCAGCAAGCTCACAATAACCTATTTATAATGTGTCAGTATGTCATCTGTGAATATTGTGTGAAAGAAGATGTTTAATTAATTCTAATCAACTATCATCAATTTAGCCTATTTAATAACTTTATACGTTTGCTATGCTAGCAAGCTGCCACTAGCCTACTGCACGTCTCGTTCTGGTGTTTCTGTGTGTGTTGTCCCTTGCATGTGTGATTTTATATTGATAATCAGTTTTACTTATAATTCAAAAATATATTATGTCTTCTCAACCAATATATAATGGCTGCAAGAGATACAGCTGAAATGGTCCTACACACAGACTCTTACAATCACACGCACACACACACATGCACACACACACCTACACACACACACACACACACACACACACACACACACACACACACACACACACACACACACACACACACACACACACA
>CAEGAF010023000.1:0-10204 GCA_903067075.1 Micropoecilia bifurca
GTTTTCTCTCCACTTCTTTGGTTCATTTTGTCCAGCTGTCCACTTTCAGTCTGTGTCCAACCAGAGCAGGTATTGTTAGTTGATGCTTTTAATCAGTTTTAAGTTAAATTAATTCAATCCAAGTTTATAACAGTCACAAAATGTCACCAAAATCACTCTGTCCCTCTAAAATCTTTCAGAAAATTGCAAAAGTGTATTGAATTGTTTGCTGAATATCGCAATACATATCGCATCGTGGGCAGAATATCATGTATTGTATCGTCAGATTATTGTATCACTACAGTCCTACTTGTTAATGTTGACTTTTTCAAGAAGAAAATGTGTTAATTTCATCCTGAATAGAACAGGTTTCAGCCGTTACCTAGTCCTGGAAGATGTTGCACATCCTGCACATCAAGGCGAATTAGATGTTTCTGCTTCCTGTCGCTGTGAAAAAGCAACACAAAATACCTTCTTCACACTTCAGCACTTTTTCTCTCTGATGTTTGTTTTGTCAAACCCTCAGGTCGAGGGAAAAGTGCTGCTTCGGTCTGCTGGAAGTGAAACTACTGCAGAGCTGCAGGTTGTGCAGGGCGCTAACAGGAAGCCTGGCTGTTGGCTGTTAGCTGCAGGTGGTGAAATCTTGACGATTTAGCTGATTTGATGCAGAGTGATGATCAGATTCTGTTTCTGATTGATGAAATGCTGGCGGGAAACCCAGTGATTTGGCTCTTTGGGGTAATTTTACTGATGTCACTGCAGTGGTTACTAGAGTTTCCTGTTTTTAGTTTATTTTTTGTCATATCTTGGGTGTTGCCTCATGCGAGCATGAGATCCTGACTGCATGTTTACGTCAAAATGTCCCAGAATTTGCATTAGAAATATGCATTTCTAATTAATTTTATAGTAAAAGAAAACAAAAAGGTGGCAAATATTGCACTGTTATTCACTTTATAGTTATTTTTTTTAAATATATATAAACTTTGTGCTTCAGAAGGCTGACCTTAAAATTAAAAACTCCTTAATTGGTTCCAAAGCGAAAGTAAATGTTGCTTCAACTAATATTAATTAAAGAAATGGTGAAAGGTCTGTAATAGTCTATATTGCATCAAATTTAAAGAAGCCTCTGTCTGAAGATTCTCATGAAGACGATGTCCATAATTTTCTAGGTTTTTATGTGAAATCATTCTTTGCATCTTCATCTACATGATTTATCATATAAATCAAACCAGGGTCACAATAAGGGACATGATTAGTGTTGCTGTTCAGATCCCAGAAAATGATTTGTTTAAAAAAACTGAAGATCAGGACAGATTTTTGTAAAGAAAATATACTTCAGTTAGAGGGATTCACATGTGGAATAACTGACTGTCTTTAAACTTAAAATGCATGAAAATCACAAATACAACAAGTTTTGATTATGATTGTTTGTTGTGGGATTTTTTGTTGCTTTTTTGTTTTGTTTATAAAAAGCTGTGATGACACGTCTGACTTGTGCCACAGATCTAAATTAGTCCTGCAGAATATAGATATTTTCAGTCATTACAGGATCATTGTGTGCAACACTGCAGTTACAAAGACTACAGACTCAACATTTGGTAGAAAACTATTTTAATTGTCATACATTCACACGTTGTATATAAACCATGTGCTTAGCCAGATGTGTGACGTCTAACTGACCTTAATGCCTCATTTTGAGCATCAGAATTAATGCTCAGTTTATTTATGGTAGCCACCTTTATGCTAAATATGTGTTTATATAATCGTTTTTAAAGTCACCACCAGATCATGATGGTGTTTTAAGTCCACGTCGCTCACCTGTGTGTTCAGCTGTTACATTAACAGCCAGTCTGTCCTGTGTGTCTCATCCATTCCTGCTTCCTCTGTGAGTTTGTGTCTGTCACATGTAATGTTGTTAAAGTCAGTCTGCAACTTTGTGCTGGGAAAAAAACAACAGGTTGTATTAGAGACACAGGAAATTTTATGCAGCTTGTTTCTCTATCTTTGAGAACATCTCCAATTAACATCAGAAAAGATTTAAATAGATGCTCCTAATTGCACACAATCACCTCTCTTGTGTTTTGTGGAGTAAAATCACAAACTTCACAAGTTGATTTGGTTTCATCAATTTTGCCTTTTTCTTGTTTATGAAGTTTAAACATTTGGGAACTCCTAGATTTTTGTTTTCACCAATGGACTCTTTGGATTTCTGTAGTTCAGAGCAATGTCAGCCATCTTGTTTTACAAGCACGATATACAGCTTGTGTTTATTTGGACTTTGAATTTTGTGAAAATATTTTAATTACTTTCAATTTCTTTTTTTAAAAAAAGCAGAAAATTAAAATCTGAATTTAAATATAGTAAATTTTACTTTTAAGCCTATAAGTCATCAACCCCTATAAGGTCTTTATTAGCCTGAATATTCAGCATTTATCATAGCATCTTTCCAATATCTGTTGCAATATTTAGTTTACTTTGTGTCTTTAAATATTAAGATTTTATGAGGAAATATCTCTGGTCTTTCCTATTTTTTTGCTTATTTCACACAATTGACTGACAGCCAGCAGGAGGCCTCTGAAAACATCCTGAACAAACTATAAGATTTATTAAAACAGTGAAAAAGCAAAGTAACTGTTCTGTGACTGACTTTTTTTAGCCAGTAATTTATGCAAAAAGGGGTCTTATGATGAAACATTTTAATTTTACTGCTTCTAAAAACAACCCAAACAATTAAGAATAAAAACCACCTGGATGTATTTT
Organism: Micropoecilia bifurca; assembly: GCA_903067075.1. Taxonomy (NCBI): domain Eukaryota; kingdom Metazoa; phylum Chordata; class Actinopteri; order Cyprinodontiformes; family Poeciliidae; genus Micropoecilia; species Micropoecilia bifurca. Next base: position 2,740 of record CAEGAF010023000.1, read on the forward strand.
GGCAACAAGTTAAAATTTTTTAGATTTCAGGAAAATGAGCCGTTCCAAAAACCGTCCAAATGTAACGTTACAAATCAGCAGGCTCGGCCCCTCGCCTAGCAACCCCAGCAAAGCCCAGACGGTTACCTAGCAACCCCAGCAGAGCTCTGCCTGTTACCTAGCAACCCCAGCAGAGCTCTGCCCGTTACCTAGCAACCCTACGGAGCTCTGCCTGGCTGGGGATTTTAAGACGTCCCCTTGAGAAAAGAGCTCAAATAGGCAAACCTGGACATGTTTTGTGTTGACCACAAACCTATCCTGACCTGTTTAATTGTATTTTTATTGATATAACTAAAATACATAAACAGAAACATATTGAAACGGTATGTAGGCCTGGCACGATAATGAATTTTGCTGGACGATACTACAAGTTATTGTGATGAATGATAATATTGTTGGTTTGAGACTATTTTCAGGTAATGTGACGGTAAGAAAGGCACTATTAAGCAAGAACGTATTCTCAAAGATGAATAAACTTTAAATTCTACTGAAAATTTAACACTGGGCCCAGAAGACATTTTAGATATCCAAAATGAATAAACAAAACAACAGAAACAACAAATAAAATGAAATTATAAAGACTGTAGAAACAAAACTGTCGTTCAGAAACACAGTTGAGACCAAAGAACGAGGCAGTTGACTTTTGTCATCCAGTTTTTAGTATATAGAGATAAAAATGATAAATCATTCAAATGGAAATGATCAGGCACATCTTAATTTATCATGCGAATAATTGATTTATTGACTATTGTGACAGACATACATATAGTTGTTGTTTTTTTGTTTTTATTAGATTAATCTGTTTGTCTGAGATTTGATCGGCAGAGGAAAGCCAGACTGTAGAGAACATGAAGCAGTTGATTCGCTCTCTCTTGACTCTCCAGGATTTGGACTTGACGTTCCGACTCCCCTTGATAAAGAAAACACGACATCCTGTGTAGCTCCAGCAGGGGATCGGCTCTTTGGTTTCTGCCGGGTTTTCCTGCGCTCTTACCCAGAACCCGATATTCCCAACCCGGCCCGATTCTGAGCCGTTCAATTTGGCTCCAGGACCTGATCAAAACCCAGGGAGTGTTCTTGTCTCCCGCACTCTCCTCTACTAATTATCAGACACATAATCACAGGCTCTGCCAAGCCCAAACTTTAAAGGGAGCAGAGTTTTCTGACTTCCTGGGTGAGAAATTATCAGCAGCTGCCGGCAAGTTTTGATTATGGTGGGTGAGTCAGTTTTTCTGTGGGCTGAATCAGAACCATTTTTAGACGCGGCTCTTCGGTTCTGCCAGTTTAAAGTAGAACCACATGACAGCTAAAGTAGCTGCTGTGTTGGACGGAGGAGCAGCAGCTCCACTGGGAGACCATCCTGAACCCAAACGGCTGGTTCTGTCGTCCTTACAGCGTTCAGGATTACAGCGACATGCGAGATCTGGACATTTAACCAGTCAGAACAATAAATAATAAATCACTTGTTCATGACTGAGTTGAATAGTTTAGTTTGTTTACTGTATGTTTTCAAAAACGTACATAAAAGTTTGTTTCTTAAGAGTTTAATGGTGTTTCATACTGGTAGTTCAGTAAAATCGGTTCGATTGGGGGACAAAATAACAACTTTTGTTTTATTGATTTATTTTTTACATTTGCACCAAATAAACCTAACTTTTTGAAGAAGCAGTTCCCTTCCTCACCTTTGGCGCTGCAAAAGATGAAGCAACTTCCTTCTTTACAAAATGTAAACCACGCTGTATTTTAGAGGTTGTAGTATTTCTTTTATGTTTACAGTGAAAGAAAACGAGTCATTTCTCTCTCTAGTTCAAGACCCACGTTTGTTTTGGTTGTATTTACCCAGAATGCTGTGCACTGCAGGGCACTTCCTGCTTTTGGAGCCGTCCTTGGTCTGCTTGGTATGTAGACGGACCAGAGTTGGATTATTCATTCATGAATGCATGAATAATCCATTCATTATTACACAAACAAACCAAACGTTCTAGAAATGGAGTTTGATTAAAGTGGACTAAACAGGGCTGGTGTGAATACCCTCTGAAAGTGTTTTCATTTGCGGTAGCAGTTTTATACCTTACCTGAGGTTTCAAGAATGTGCAGGCACACTTTACCTCAGGATGACATGCTTACCTGTTGTAATGTGTCACTTGGAGGCTTTGACACTGAGATGAAGCAAACGGAGAAGGAGTTTTACCGGTCAGCCAGCTAACCGTCTATTATTGTTCATATTGTCTGGTCTGACTTCTGCTTTTCAGTCTGAATTAGTAAACTGTCTGGTTGTCTCCAAATGTGTGAACCAAGACGTCTGGTACGTGTTCAAAATGCAACATGTGGTGCTCAAGATTAAATATTGAGGAGATTGGTGAGATTTTTTGAATTTGCATGAACCAGAACTACAACTTTATGTTGTAAATGTTATAATTTCACAAATATAGAGTAAAAACATGAACTTTTTTTGCTGATTATTTAATATAAAAACCTACTTTCGACGACATTAAACCAACAAGCAAACAAAATCCATTACTAAAATTTACAGCTTTGGCCAAACTGCCACCAAGCAGATATTTCTGAGCAACATTTAGTTCAGTGTTTTGAATAATTTACTGATAAATTCCTCTTTGAATGAGTAAAACCTTTTGTTTTGGGAAGCTCGTCATGCAGGATGACTCGGCACATCGTGTCATGACGTGAGGCTGAAGCGACAGGAAGCGTTAAAGGCCAGTGAGGTTTTCACATGATGCCGCTCCGCAAAGGTCATTTTTCTGTTTGGGTTTCCCCTTTTAGCAGCTGTGACCTCTGACCCCCGACGCACACAGAGCTTTTTGTGCAGATATTTGAACGCTGGGGAAAACGTGGGTCTTTCTCGCTTCGTTACTCTCCAGTACAAACTGTTTCCCCAGGAGCTTCGTGTTTGACGGGCCGGACTGAGTTCACTGACCTCTGAAACCGACTTTCAGCTGTAAGACTTCAGTCTCTGCTTCTTCTCTTTTTCTGTTGTCACACCTGGACAAACAGCTGTGTTTGACACTGATGTTTAACTAAGTAAAGTAGCTTTGAGGATTATTATAACCTTGTCAAACAGGAATGGCATCATCCAAACCAGCAGAGACCCAAAATCCTCTATTTTAGAATACCCAATGTCCAAAAACACCACAAAATATTCAATAATTTATTGAAATAAAGCAAAGTTTTTGTAGAAAAGTGATCTGAAAATTGTTATAGAGCTTCAAACTGCAACAAAAGTGTGTTTTTTCATGCTTGTCATCTTCTTTTTAGTCTGTTTAGTAAGTAGAAAACATAATTAGTCCAACACTAGATGTGGTAATGATTCACGTATTTGTGCTGGATATTTTCAGCACGGCCTTTCGGTTTGCCATGAACATTTACTGAACAAACAAAGAGTTGCTTCAGACTCGTGCACCAAAAAGTGCAGTTAACTTCAAAAAAATAAAACCCCTCCTGCATAAATTACATTTCCAGCTACCACTAAAGGCTTGTATTAAAGGAACATGGACTGAATTAAAGCGTCATGTCAGCAATTTTCAACAAGGATGAGATAATTGGTTCTTAATTACTTAAGTAAGAAAAAATCGAGCTGCTTGTTGCATTAAACCAGACTCGGATTTGATGGCAGACTGGGAGTCGGTCCAGCAACAGGCCTTTCCCAACAGTTGCCCTTCAGTGGTGCATTCAGGGGCAACTGGTGACCAAGTCTGCAGTCACTCCTGTATTAAACTCTTTTTTTTTTTTATTTATCTGATAAAATCTAATTGTCGTATTTTATTGTTCTTTGCTCACTGCTAAAAAAGGTCAAAGACAAACATCTGTTTGTTTCTATAACGTTCACTTTAAAACTGATGTATGTCCCAAACTGTTGTTTTTATCCACCTTTATGCCCTTATACAGTACAAATCCTTTATTTTAACTAACATTTTCTATCATATTAAGAAGCTGGCAGTAGAAATCCCTGCAAAATTAAAAAGTATTTACACCCATTCTTGTTGGAGACCTTTCTATTACTGGCAAACTGCACTTTAGACGCCCTTGATTTGAGTCGTTAATTGTCCTTTAGGCTTCTTCCAAGTATCTACAACTTGGTGAGTTTATTTTGAATTCAATATAATTTTGGTTCCTTCAAACTGATGGAAAGCAGAGTTGATATTTGAAATATAATAAACCAATTTTGAAATAATCTGGCAGTTTGGTTTGGATTGTTTCTTTTGCTGTTCGAACTCGTTTACTCTAATTTTGGTTTCATAAACGCTCATATTTTCATTAGATATGAAAATAAGATTCAGTCACGCTGCTTTATGCAACAGGTGTAATAAAGCAGCCATATGCTGGTGTTGGTGTTATCTGTGTTTAGAGACTATTGTGCAACAAGGATGCATCAATGATTGACTCATGCAACTATTAATAATCCTGATTAATAATTTATTAATTAATAGAGTTGAATTTTCTCTTGGTCACAAAGAAGTAAAATATTTGACTTCTTCACAGTAAGAATAATCCGACAGTCGTCTGCAGTCAGAACCGTCATTTCGCATTTTATCCGACTTTTACGTCATCGACGTGAGAAAAGCATCATAATTCTGCACCAGAAGAAGCCAGACTTGATGTAAACAATGTTGGAAAAATATCATAATTATGAAATTATGATCTGTTCCACTGATCCCAGTCCCACCACTCTTTGCACCGACTGGCATCTGAACGGATTTCTTTACAGACGTTGCAGTTAACAAAACTCTTTTGCTATTAGTGTCTTTTTGTTAAGATTTGTACAAATGTTTTCAGTTCTCATTGCTGTAAAAACTGTTGAATTGATCCCTAGACGACATCATGTGTCATAACTCCGGTCGGATTAAATTAGTACCTCAAACGACCATAAAAAATAAAAAATCAGATTTTAGCAAAAAGATTTGAATTAAGCATCAAGTCCAGCCTTGTGAAGGTAAGCTTGGGTGTTTTACTTTCATTAAGCATTCATAAGATTCCTTAGCGTTAGTCAGTGAACTACACCCTGTTGAAGCCTGTAGAAGAAGCCGAGCCGTTTGAAGCCAAGTGGTGAATTCAGGTTGAAGTTTCATGGCTCTAATTGCTGATACTTTCTGCATGCGGCCAGCAATACCTGGCGTTCCTTCGACATGGTGCCTGGACTTCTGCCAAATAGTTCAGACCCAACATATCAGCTCAGAGGATCTTTTTCCTGATGACATCAGTACTGACAACCTGTGTGTCTAATTGGTGAGCTATTATACTTCCTTTAACAGGTTCGGGTTTGTCTATGGGCGATTCAAAACGTGTTCAGTATATTTTTTTTTGCACAAAATTAATCTTGGATAATGAGATCAGTTCTGAATATTTAGCGTTCCTTTCAGAATGAGCTGTTTTAGGGCCTCTTGTCTCTTTAAATCCAAATAAGATGCTACTTGCCAACTCAGCTTTACACTCACACTCGTGAGAATTATTACAACTGTACATCTTTGAAAAGCAAACGTGGAACCTCCTGAACAACCAACAAAAATGCAGAAAGTGGTTTCTGGATGGTAAGTCAACAATAAAACTCATGCCATTTCCAGCAGCCATTGTAGTGCGGTAAAAACCAGCTGACCAAACGTACTGGAGCTCAGCTTGGGTTGCTAGGTGACGGGCGGAACACCGCAGGGGTTGCTAGGCAACGGGAAGTGCCTGCTTATAGAAACGGCTCGTTTTCCAAACACCAAAAAGACATTGATTTATTGCCAAAAAACGAGTAGGTGGTTGTTTTTTTAGTGTTGTTTTCTGAAGTAATAGAGACCCAAATTCAAAAAGTCTGAATTTTGCATAAGTGATCCCCCCTTAAAACATCTGGATGGAGTTTTGCTGGAAATTTCCCTGCTGATATACTAAGACAGTCACATTTTTATAAAATAATGTGTTAATGTTCAGCCTTCTATACTTTCAACACAACCCACTACGTCCCTGTAAGACTCAAACATTTGTAGCTGCTCAGACTCACTTCAGTACTCTGAATAAAACAGACCATGAAGGAGAACGACAGATATTCCCCAGTGTTTAATGGTCCACGTTGCATCAGTACCAGTAAATCAACTACCTGCCAATTTACAGTAAACTCTGTTTGAGTAACGCCATTAAAACACATCTGAGACCAAGACGTGTGTTTGCCGAAAAGTGAGCTATGGTTTTGAATCTGGGACTTAAATGACTGACATCTGTTGTTGTTGTTGATGCTGAATGTCTGAGTGATGAAATGTTGAGATTCCCAGACTGCGACTCTGACCAGGCCTGCAGTGAAACATTAACTGGAACCGAGGAAGATGGCGTGCTTTAAGCGTTCTGCAGGACTCCACAGAAACTTTACTCCAAAACAACAGAGTCAATGACTGACAACTTCCTGGTCCTGTCAAAGTGTTGTTCTTCTGCTGCAGTGATGTTGAAAGGTCAACGTGTTGCCTCAGGTTTCCATTTAAAAATCACTTCCTGTGGCTGCGCAGTTTCCTGGTTTTCTGTTTCTCATTTTTGTTCAGTTTACATTATAAACACCTTTTATTTACCAAGCAGCTACGAAAAGGAAAATAAAAGTGAAAATGAACTGATTCGTTAGTTCTTCAATTTGTTCATTTTGATTCAGTCTCAACCAAACAAATCGATATGAAAACACAGGCCAAGCATCTGTTTGGGAATATATTTCAGGATAGATTCTACTGGATTACTGCAACTTTGCATATTTAGTAGGTTTTATGCTACAACCAAATCCACACAGTCTCTTGAATATTTGTCTGTATTTAAACCAGAGGCTGTCAGATTTTTAAGCACTAATTGTTGCTTATTATCTCATAAATTGTATCTGATCAGCTGGTTTCAGTACTTTATGGCCTGGAGAGAGTCATGAAACAACAAGCCGGTTATGTTGTTCCTCAACGATTTGGACATAAATAAGATGGACTGTGTTTGAGTTGTGTTGGGATGTAATCATGGGGTTTTAGTGAAGCTAAGTACAGCATGTTTACAGTAAAACACTGGCTGTAATTACTGTAAAGGTTTGTTAAGTCGCTTTATTTTACTGTGCAGATTTTATTTTTAGGAGAACGACAGACGTTCACCAGGACATCAGAATAATGAAACTAAAACACAATCAGCTGGTTTCCATCACAACTTTTAAGTACAAAATGGATGGATTAATGGATGGATGGATGGACAGATTAAAAATGAATGGATGGATGGATGGATGGACAGATTAAAGATGGATGAATGGATGGATGGACGGGTGGATGGACAGATTAAAGATGGATGAATGGATGGATGGACGGATGATTGGACAGATTAAAGATGGATGTTTGGACAGATTAAAGATGGATGGATGGATGGATGGACAGATTAAAGATGGATGAATGGATGGATGGACGGGTGGATGGACAGATTAAAGATG
>CAEGAF010023011.1:0-19482 GCA_903067075.1 Micropoecilia bifurca
CTCATATATACTTTTTTTTTTTGTTTTTTTTTGTTTTTTTTTTTTTTAATTTTTTTTTTTTTTTTTTTTTTTTTCCATATTTTAAATGTTTTTAATCTAATAAACCACCCCCCCCCCCCCCCCCCCCCCGCACACGAGTCAGCAGTCATGAAAATAGATTAAACTTTCAAGAGTCAGCATCTGTTTGTTCCAGCTTGAAGGTGATAAATAATGAAGGGGGAACAAAAAGAATCACGGTAAGCACGGAGACAAGAGACCCCAGCTGTTCGGAGACCACTGATGATGCTTGCTGACCGTCACAAAGTGCTGGCCTTTCTTTACACCCACGTTTATGTGGCATCAGCTGAAGCTAATACTTAGGGATGCATGAGTACACAGCCAAGATCCAAACACACCTCACTCTGGAACAAAAGTTGGACGAAAACACAAAACTAAACATGTGGATAAATTTCTTCCCCTCCCTGAGCGAAGATGTTAGACTATAAATATTAGGTAGTCTGTAGTAGACTCTCAAAAAGGACTGTTGGAATCTGGATTTGACATTACAACTTGAAACTTATTAAGGGCTGATACGTCTTTCATTTCACAATGTCAGAACCACCAGATAGTGTTCAGCGGTCCTCTTCATGGCTGCTGTTTGCTCTCATTCTTCTGTTATGCAGCGAAACCTTGGAAGCTTCCATGTACCGCCAAAAAGGTAAGACACCTGGCTTTTCTTCCTGGCAGCAATTAATCAAAAGCGTGTAAAGCCCTGCTGCAGCAGGAGTTTGAAGCGTTTAATCAACCGCAGCAGCGTCAGCAGTTGAAGTGGCTCGAAATGCCTGACGACAAACTTCAGTCCGCTGTAGTCTGACCTTGCATTTGGCCTCTTGGGGCTCTTTGCAACAGATTCGTGCGCTTCCTTTGACCTCCCTTTTCAAGGTGACAAACCGCATATGGAAAGCTTTTCACGGCCTTCAACCATGGGAGAACCTTCAGAGGACGCTGGGTTTGGCCATTAGCATGCATGACCTCTTCCAGCAACGTGTCACATCCGTCACCGAGAGGGCGAAGTAAACGTCCTCCCGGTGGAATATGTGTGAAGTACATTTTCACCTAGCTTTGTCATACCTTTGGATTAACTCACCTCCAGATCAAACAGCAACGTAACTGTGGGGTTTGTTTTCTCCTCAGGTATCTGTTCGTACAAAGACAAGCTCTTCAAACCTGGGGAAACCTTCAGGAGAGGCTGTGATAAATGCTTCTGTCATGAGTTTGGATTCTACTGCTACTCGTGAGTAGATTCTCTGTCTTTGGTTATCATTTGTTCATTTTCATTTTACAAAGCTTGGCAACTCATAAGTGCTGGTTGCCTCTTTGCAGGCCGATGAAACCTACCTCATGGCCGAAGAAGTGTCATCGGGTGTGGAGAGACTGCGGCTATATGGTGGTTTACAGGGAAAACCCACTGGTGGAGTGCCGCGCCTACAGCTGGATCGGTTGACATAACAGAGAAAAACCAAACATGTCTCATTACTTTTTAGGTTTGTCCCACAGACTTGGGTATTTTACCTTTGATAATGTAGAAGGTTTTAGTGAGGGAACTGCTTGATGTACAAAGGAAAACCATTGGTTAAGCAGTTGAACCAAAGTTGAGGGGCTTTAGAGTGTGATGTAGATTTCTGTGCTTTCTCCACCTGCTGTGGTTTAACTATGGAGACTGAAATTGATAGGTTTTCTCAGTCAAAGACATTAGACACAAAGTCACATCCGCAGTGGATTTATTGGCCAGGCTTCATCAATTGCGTCCTCAACCCACTTCGTCATAAAACATCAATAATCAATATAAAAGATTCAAACTGTGGGGATACATAAACTTTCATTATGCCCTTGTACAGCTGATTTAGTCAAGTCATTGTTGCTGCTATTTACTATATGTAAAGCTGAACAGTTTAAGAGCCAATGGATTGCATGGTGTATGAGATGCAATGACAGGCGGAGCTAAAAGAGGCTAAACCCAGAATGGTATTTCAAGTCAATCTGACAAAGTTTAATATCAAAAATATCATGCAATATGAGACGGATTCAGACTAACAGTGGGAAAAAATATATCGAAGCTTACTTAAATTCTATATTAAGATCATTATCTTTTGTTTTAATATTTTACTTTCAGTTTGTTTACTTTTGGCTGGATGTCAAAATCAGGGTCTTTTGTTGGTTTTACTGATCAGTGATTTGCAGGAACAAACTTCCAAACATTAAAGCAACAGTTTTGAAATGCAGGAAAACAACCCAGCATTTCTTCAGTATTTTGTGACTGTTCCCACTAAACTCACTGCCTGGTGTGGTTCATTTTAACAGCTAGAAACTAACTTTGTTCCTGCTAAAAGTGCTTTTATGTTAGACAGTTTGGGTTTACTGTAGTGCTATGCTAACAGACGCCATTTTGATTGAACTCCAGTCAGTCCTTTACTGTTTTAATGTCTTAATATAACCATTTTTTAAGCTGCGCTCTATGAAGCTGGCAGAAAGCTACCACAGCCAATAGTCTCTCTTACTGCTAATGTTACAGAAACCTGGGATGTAAAAGATACCGATCATTTAAAAGCACCTAAACTGGCAACGTTAAGATACCTAGAATCAAATCGAGACATTTCTTCAATTGACAAGTTCTGAAATATAACTTAAGACTGACGATATTTAGTCATTTTTAACGTTTTATGGTTTAATTTATTTCTTATGCATTAATTTTTGTGGATACTGATGAATGTTAATTGTGAAATGTATTTTCCTTGTACTGAACTGTACTAAATATCAAACATCCACATGTACTTTCTGCCTTAATTACATTACAATAAAATCTTTGCTCCTTTTACTTCTTCTCATGTCTTAAACAGATTTTAAAAATACTCGTCATAGCTCCTCTAAACATTTTTCTGTTGATAGATGTTGATAGAACTTCAATCCCATTTCCTCCCCATTCATATTTCTGGAAACCATAAACATGCCAAGTTTTCTCTCTGTATTTATGTATGTATTAAATGTGTTTCTTCTGATAAGCAGATTCTAAATTAATTACTTAATTTGAAAACAACACATGGAATAGACTTAAATGTAGGTATTTAGAATAAACATTTGAGAGCTTGCAAAATCTGGCCTGGTTGATTATTATGGTGGCAAAGTGTTTATAAATTAACAGTGTTTATAAGTGGAACATTCCTCATCTAGCAATAGGATGAAATAAGTTTGGAAGCAGTTTAAACAAGAATTAGCAACAGCAGCCTAAAAGAGATTGTTTTCTTGAAACATATACACTTATGATTTTACCACCAAGCAAAAATCACATCTTTAGAACCGTTTTGCTATGTGTAGATCTGTCTTATCCAACTTAGCTAGCTTACAAAGGTTGTGTGCTAATTTGTCAGTTTGATATGGAATATGAAATTTTCAATAAACCTACTCAATCATAATTCGGACTACTTTGGCTGATTTGGACTTAGTCAACTGAATAAATTTCAAAATGTCTTTACATTTACACACCACCCCACTGACCTACATTAAATATTTCTGCATGTATTTCCAGAGTTATGCGTATTCCTGTTCTCCATTAGGGGATACAGTATGTCAAAAGGTACACATATCATATGTGTGTATATTTTACATCATAATTGCAAACTCATTGCTGTATTCAGGACACAATTTGAGATAAAGAACATTGGTAATAATTTCAAAGCTCGGATGTTTTGTAACCTGGTAAAAAAAAACAGCTGGTTCTACATTTTGCTTTGTAAAGAAACCATCACTTCCTGCTAGACATTTTGTGAGAATATTCCAAGAAGCTAACACAGACAACATTTGACATTCATTTAGCATTATTTTCATAAAACATGTCAGTGGAAAATCTATTGCTTTGCTGTAAAACTGCATTTAAATAAAAAGCCTTTATTAAGAACATTTAATAAAACGGATGAATGAATAACTTTTGATGGTCTTGACAGTTCAGGCTCAAGTCCATCAGTGTAAAGATAATAAAGATGTTTAGGTCTCTTGAACAAAATTCAGGAAGAATAAAGAAAACAAGAGAAAAAAAGCATAAAGTACTTATGAAACTCAAGTGGAGAAGATTTTCTGTCTGATGCTATAAAAGTACAGCAGAAATTCCCCAAATGTGAAAATTCAAAGATGTCCTGAAACTGCTGAGGTCTTGCTGCTGAAAACATCTGGCTATGAGAACCTTCAGGTCCACAGTGTCTTCAGGAGGTTAACTAGAGGTCAACCATGGGTGTTGAAGGCACTGTGCCGCAGTTGCCCTTCTCTCTGTGTGATAATCCAGCATATGGAGAAGGAAGTTTGAGAATCCAGAGGCCTCCTCTAGAAGAAAGTTATATTTCTCCACCAGAATGTCATAAAGACTCCAGGGCCTCACTGGACCAACACGACGCAGATTACCTGCACAGCAACATGCAGTGAAAAAACAGGTTTCTTTTAAAAATTGTGCTGCACTTTAGTTTGAAAAAGAAGAAGAAGAAGAAGGTGTGGTTGTACCTCTTCGGTCAAAGTATTCAGTTGAACGTTTGCCTGACTGGAGAATATTTGGAGGAATTCTGCCAAGGAGCTCGACGATTTGGCCGACGTGGTCTGAGGTGGACGGAGGCAAAACACACACACACACACACACACACACACACACACACACACAGAGTTTCAGGACAAATTAGCATCTCCAGCTACAATGAAGACGTGCGGTAATCCCATGTCGGTGCATGTCTCCTCTCTCCGTTAGTGTCAGCTCGCTGAATTAAACCCACCTTCCTCCAGGGACATGAACTCGCCGGCTTTGGGCCGGAACAACAAGTCTCCAGTGAGCAACTCGAAGGCCTGGGAGAATCCAGGGAACATTCAAGGTTACATGTGTGGCTAGTTAACAAACCATTCCAACCTGTGACACTGTTTTCTGTTTTTTAACTAAACTAAACAGTTTCACAAAACATTACTTTCCTAATCTATTATTAAATATTAGCTAATGGTTGCTATGGCATTAGCAACCATTGCGAGAGTAAACACGAGTCAAAATCACAACTGAGCTCTGAGGTTCTCCATAGTTATTAACACCTAGTGGGTATTTAATGACAACCGAAATGTATTACCTGAGAAAAACGTCTTGTTTAATACTTTAACTTCAGTTGTGATTAATACATTTAAAGATTCATGAACTCCCACAAATGCAAATACCAAAAGTTCCCAAAAAGATATTAGTTCTAGAGAGTAACATGCAAAAAATGTGCTTGGTGAAGCAAAGCCCACATCATCAAACTGTGGTCAGCTGGTATCTCACCATGCAGGCCACACTCCAGATGTCAGCTGGCGGACCGGACTCAGATCCAAGCAGGACCTCTAGGGACCGGTACTGACGGGTCTGGATCTCCTCACTGAAATGCTTGTACTGGGTCAGAACAGTGAAGGACAAAACGGTCAGACAGGATGTCAGAAAACAACAAATACGCCACTATGACCTTTAGAGATGTGTGTATAGTTTTGGACTTTCAATACATTAGTGTTTTATATTATGAATCTTTATTAAAATGCTTAGCATTTTAATAGAGATTTAAAAAAAAAAAAACATGACTGTCAGGTTAATTGGTCTGTCTAAATTGTCCCTAGGTCTGAGTGTGTGTGTGCCTGGTTGTTTGTCCTGTGTGTCTCTGTGTTGCCCTGCGACAGACTGGCGACCTGTCCAGGGCGAACGCTGCCTCTCGCCCGGAACGCCAGCTGGAGAGGAACCAGCAACTCCCGACCCGGCCAATGGACAAGGGTGCAAGAAAATGGATGGATGGATGTCTAAACTATTTTGTGGCCACTAGGGGTCAGCAGACAACTGTTGAAACATAAAATAGACATATTTGTAAATATGGGGGGAACCAAGTGGAAGCAAAGTGTTAGTTAGCTAGTGAAGACGGATCACTGCTGTCAGTGAAACATGGAGCACTGACCACCCAGCAGAGCACTGACCACCCAGCAGGAGCTTCCCAAATCAGCAATCTTCACAGAAATCTCCTTTAACTTGTACAGGTTCACTTCCTCTGTCTCTAAAATAGTCAAACAAATTAGCATTAACTCAGTTCAGTTTAGATAAATAACTACTTTAATATTTAAAGCAGAGTAAAAAAAACAATTTGATTGAGTCAATTTCCCTCCACTTGGTGATATATTACATTTTGTTTTTTTAATATATATGTTACTGATCTGCAGATGATAAACTTTCTATATCTGAAGACTGTAAACAACTGTGCCTGTGGTCTTGTTCTCCTCTACAGCTGGTAAAGAGACAGAGCTGCTGCCCCCTGCTGGTGTAATATGGCTGTGCTCCTTCAGGTGCAGCAGAATGTTTTCTGGCTTAATGTCTGTGTGGATGATCTTGCATCGAGTGTGAAGATGGTCCAAACCCTGAAGAACCTGCAGAGAAATGGAGAATTCAGAAAAGACTGATCAAGCAAAAACTCCTTTATCATTTGTAGCACCAACTCTTTGCTTGGTCACAAAAAAGTTAGATTTTTATTTTAAGCTAATAATTGTATAGAAATGCAGTCACAGGTTACTTTGGTTTTGTGTTGCTTACCTGGGTGAGTATTTGCTTGACCCAAGGCTGCATCAGGCCTGGATTCCCAAAACAGAGCTGGCAGGTCCTCAGGTTGGGCCCCAGCAGCTCCAGAACCAGGCACAGGTCTCATCATCCCAGGCTAAGGACAGTGGGATAGGGTGCATTCACAACAACCACTTTAATACAACTCTGGTTCATTTGGGTCAGTATGAATGGACAGTCCATCTCTGATGTGAACTCTGCAGTTCAAATATGAAAAAAATGTGACTCCACTCTAGATTTAAAAGTTTATTTTAGTAAAACCAGCTAAATATTGTATTAAATTTTCAGCTAAAGGTTTGGTCCCTAATTAAACTCAGTCTACTGGACGATCAGGTGTGAAAACAACCATAATCTACATGCTTACACTACAACTCATGTGGAAGAAGGATAATACTGAACACAGAGTCCACACTTTACAATTTGGCCCTGGCTATACAGGCTCTGTGCTTAAAGTTCAGAAACCTTAGTGAAACAAACAAAGGATACGGACCCCGTTGACCCCAGCCAGCTTGAATTCATCAAGCAGCTGAACAATCCTTTGGCTGGAGGGGTGACGGCTAACAGGACCGCCGGACTGATCAACGAGGGTCAGGAGAAAAGGAACAGAGAACAGTAAGACAGGAAGTTGTGTTTTCGTGTTGCCATGGACATGCAGACACCAACAAGAAGAGGCTGGAAGCAAAGCTAACGTATCGTAGAATAGCCTGTTCATCCTGTCCAGCCTGAGCGAAGCCTGCGCTTCAGGACCTTCACAGCAACCCTCTGACCCGACCTGCCAACACAAACACCACAGCATTCGGGTTTTTATTGGCTGTGGACACAAATTTGGAAAAACTCAATTGAAAGTCTGAAAGTCAATGCAGGGACTTGCAAAGAGTGGTTGAAGTTCTTCACCTTTCGTCACAACACAAACGTTAATGCGCATCTTTGGGATTTAATGTGACGGACACAAAGCAGTGAACACAAAGTGTTACATGGAGGCAAAAGAAAACAGTTCCAGATTCCTATGACTATGCAAATCATGAGTGAAGCACGACTTGCATATGGAGGTATGAGACTCATGTGCTTTACCTTTGTGCCACTGCTGTGCTCCACCCCAATTATTTTACTCTTTCGCTTCCTAAACTACCCTCACCTCACCTGAGGTCCATGCAGAGCCAAACTGTGAAGAAAAAGTTTGGCTCTGCATGGTGGTGTCTCAGCCAAGCTTAGACACCACCTGGTATCTTCTGTTCAAACAGTCTCCAATCTGGACAGGGTGGTAACCTCCTGCAGTAATAACATCCAGGGTTAAACACAGGACCACACAGCAATACCCATTAGGAACATGGCAACAAATGTCTCCCAAAGTAATCTGAATATTAAAAAACAGGCAGGAAGCCATTTTCACATAGCTTTGGAGAACTCCTGCTATTTCTGGCCCAGCGTCGTCCTCAGAAGCCCTTCATGACCGTGTGTGAGTAATAAGGTCAGACCTGCCTGCAGGACACTGAAGCAAGATGATGAATAATACTTTTTCTGTCCTCCTTTAACCTGAACAATGCATGGCACGCTGAGTTTTGTTTTTATTTCTAACAATGTCAAATAACTTTGAATTGGATCTTTGTTTCCAATATCCCAGAACATGGCATGAGCTAGTGGGTAATTTATGACTGCGTCAGGCTTTTGTCATGTCTTGCAGACAGCAGTGCTGATACCTGCAACACAGAGGAGCACGAAGCCAGGTCAGGTGGAAAAACATGCAGATTGAGGCATGAAAGTGAGAAGCTCCTCAGATGTTAACCAAGCAGTATTGGTCATCTGTGGTGTATAGTCAGGATCATTTACAGTAAAACCAAAACCTTAAAAAACTCTGCAGCTCAACTTATTCTCAGAACAACCTGGTTCAGATCCCACTGCCTGTGTTCTCCGGCTTCATGATGGTGGCATAGTGTTGCAGCTCACATGTTGTGTATGAACCTTTTTCACTTACACTGTTAGTTTCAGATGGTGCATCTCTACCACACATACCGTAGTGATATTCTCTGGGGTCTTCACAGTCCTGACGTTCCGTCGTATGGAGCTGACTGGGTTCTCCAGCTGTTCCTAAACACTCAGAGGAGCCAACTCTGTTCCTAAAGAACACAAAGCAACATAAGAAAGCAAAACATTGGACTCTTTTAGCCTCGTCTTCATTCTCCAGGTAAAAGTGTTTGTGTGTCAGTGATGAGTTTCCCCAGTGACCCTCTGCAGTGGGAACTCGTCCTGCTGCCGGGGACTCAGAAAATAATCTGCCGTGCCGGAACTTGCACTATTTCTGACTGCTGTAAATCATTTTGCCGTCCGTCTGTGCAACCCAAGACTCGCTGTCCCAGCTGCTACTGACACCAAGCGCACTGCGTCTCTGGTCACGTCATGTCTGCAAATAATCAGCGCAACTTTCTTCTCTAGTTTCGAAGCATTTGATTGTAAAAATAAATATATTTTTCACATTCTCTACAAGATAAGCAGTTGTCTAAAGCTCTAAATAAGTCACTTCTCTATGATACACCTGATCTGTGTTGAAATGCGTTTCTTCAAGCTTCATTCTTATAAGATGAAATGTTGAGTTTTTGTTCTGAACACAAGCCTGATTGAAAGGAAACCGTTTATCGGTGCATAAGTCGGTAATCTGTCTGACCAAGAAAATATTCCAACATGGAAATTTAACATCATAGTTTATAAAAACCATATTCCATAATTGGTGATTTTGCATAAACCTGCAGTAAAATTCAAAGACAACATGCAGCTGAGGAGCAAGAATATACTCACATGTGACGTTGCATGGCGGTCTGGTGTTGGATCTCAGTATCTAACCCTTAAAGTTGTCGGTCGAGACGGAAACCTGGTTTCACGTCGAGATCACAGCCAAAGGACCTTTGATGTGGCAGCAGATGAACAGAGCGGGTGAAGGTGGAGGCTAAGAGCAGCAGTCAGAGTCGGCACCATCCAAACATGGAAATGTCCTGCAGACACTGAACTCACCATCCACCAAGCCTTCACCTGGCTGCTGCCAGGTTTCACTCCCTCCGTCTTTCCTGGCTGGATTTAAACGTGGGGAAAGTCACAGAGGAATGAGAGAGGAGGAATAAGGTCAACAGACTTGAGAGAGCTGGGGACAGCTGGCGAGGTTTTCTTCTTGCTCTGGTCTCATGGGAAGGTTGACCTGTGGGCTAAACTTGGCATCAAAGTAGAATCTCTGACCTCTGACACAAGACTAAGTATCACAATGAAGTCAGGAGGAAGAAGGTTGCATGAAACGTTCCTTCTGGTTTCTGTTAGAATTTGAGAGGTTTTCTATAGTTGATGCCACATACATTCAAATGGAGATTAGAAATTGCTGTTGAGTAAATAAAACTACTGTGAAACTAAAAAGGTAGACATTTCAAGCCTCAGCAGAATTATATTTACATTACTTTAAAAATGCATCCTTACCTTTTGACAGAGCGATCACCAATTTATCGGTCAAAATTTGGGAGATTGATCGGCCGATATTTCCACATGAAACCGATATCTACATATCTACATCTGCATACGTCTGAAAATCAGCCACTGTCCCGTTTCCTGCTGCTGTGACTGCAGGCTGACTGACCGACCCACCCAGCAGGTCCATTTGTATGTGTACCGTTAACAACCGTTGCTGATGCCAACTTGTCAATTTTGACAAGATATTTAGTGACTTTTTAAACAAAACAATTAATGGATAAAAATCTGTATTGGCCAAATTCGAATTCAACGGGCGAGGCTTTTTAGAAATTGGTGACTGGTAATCGGCTGGAAAACTGCAATCGGTGCGCCCCTTCTTTGGACCTTTTCCCGTGTCATCATGTCGTAACCACAAACTTCTGTGTATTTTAATGTGATTGGGTGTGTTAGCCAAACAAAGGCACGTCAGCTGACAAACAGGTTGCTAGCTGTGCTCTGCTGTGTGGCGAGGCAGATTTAATGAAAAACAAACTGTCAGAACAACTAACCTGTTTGCACCTGGTACTATCAATACTATCAATAAACAAGCAAGTGCTATATAACATTTTTAAATCTGTGTTTGTTACTCATCTGACTTCACAGGTTAGAATTCTGATGTAGATGGGCGTTGAAGTCAACTTTTATCATTGGGAATGAGAAATTCTGACTGGTGTAAAAATAAATTGCAGCATTGCTTTGTTTGTGAAGCTGACAATTTTGTACAATTTCAATAACTTGTTATAGAGTGATTCTAGGCATGTGGGTTTATTTAAAGAAAAAGAAACATTAGAAACAACAGAGACTATCTGAAAAGTATGAATTATTTTGCTGCTGACAACTGCAGTTGTTTTGACCTAATTTTTTTTTACATGGGATCAGTTTTGTTGACTATTATGAAATACAGAAAAAGAACAAGCTGGACATGAACAATGTACAGAGGGAAATAACCAGGAACTACTGAATTAGCTAACGCATCAACACAGTATAAGACTGTACTCTTATACAGATTTAGACCTTGATATAGGATTTGATCTGCAAATATAGGCAAAAATATTTTTCAGGGGAAAGTAAAAGAAATGAGAAGATCCAGGAGGGTTTGAAAATGAGATTTTCCCTCTGGGCTGTACAAATCGCAGCACCTTATTTTAATACAGTTTAAACAACAAAAATAAAAAGACTTTAAGTTGTTCTCCCTCAGCTGTTCCACTGGCACTGACAGTGCATTACTGTGTAGGTGTTTATTCCCATCCCCCATTTATGTCTACAACTCTAATGAAGGGCCAGGCCTGAGCCTGCAGTGGCTGGGACCATTTTATTTTTCCACAGGGTTGTAATAAGACTCCATCTGCAGGACAAGAACATGAACTTATTTTTCATGAATGTAAGGCCAAGAAATCAGCACGGATCAAAATCCGCACAGGGTTGGATGGATTATGAAGTATCTGAGCATCCAACTTCACATGCAACTTACACAGAACTATTCTGAAAAGCATACAAACAGTCCCTGTTGTGTGTATTTTATTGGGATAGACTCACAAATTGGCAATACATGAACATGATCTGGACTATTCTATTGTTGTTTTGCTATGAAAGTGTAATAGTTTCAGCGTATAGTAAGTTTCTTTATCTGTTAGCCAAACACTTTTAGTGTTGATGACCAGAAACTTCATATATTATTTTAATCAGATACATTCAATCACCAAAAAGAAAAAAATTCTTCTATTTTAGGTCAATTAGCAAATATCAAACTAAATGATTACATTTTCCCTCTAAACACCAGAATAATTAGTCCATTTTCTAAAAGGGAAAATAATAAATAAAGTTCCATTAATTTCTGTCAAATTTATAAGAATTGCATTTTAAGCTGTATAACTTTGATTAAACATTTTGGGTTTCCTTCGACAAACTCAAACTGACTCAGATTTGTAGGTCAGCTTGTTAAAATGCTCCTAACGTCCAGGCTTTGTGATGGTCACTCCGAAAACACTGACTTTGTTCTGCTACTTTGTCAACATCCATGGTATCATCGTTTGATACCATGTTGATTATGCTTTCATATTAGCACCTTCTTAAAATAATAAAGAAATTATTTCAGCAAAAAAATGTAAAATACAGATAATACCATGTATAATTGATCATACATATCTGCAAACTGTCCCCAACCTCATTTTCAAAATATCATGATAATATTAGTCAAAATTTCAATGCGATAAATTCCCAAACATGGTTTGTGTTCAGTATGAAACTAACTCATTAAATATCATATTAGCATAAAAATGTGAATTTGTAACACTTGGACTACATCAGCTAACAATTATCCCACTGCAAACAGTTCTTTACAATATGAATATTACTCAAACTGATACTGTAATGACAATATTTACCATTTTAATACATCTACAAGATTAATAAGTCTACAACTGAGCTTCTTAAGAAAAAGTGCACACATACCAAAAACGTGTACATATGAATCACTTTATTGCATCAAATTAAGCTGTTGTTAGGCTCATCCTATCAGTTAGTCAGAGAAAGCTAAGAGTTGAGATTACTGGGTATCTACAGAACACACATCAGAACTGCTTACACATGACCTGCAGGCAACATTAATGTGCATGGTAAAAAAGATTTTATGTACAAGGTAACTGCTTGCAGCATTGTAAAATCATAATCTCCAACTACCTTATAATGTGGGGAAAAAGACAGTGATTCATCTGAAAAGCCGATTCTGACTTGATCCATTAACGGTTCTCTCAGAGCAACTAAACACGGCACAAAACGGAAGGACAGAGCTGCTTCCCTACGACGGAAACAAGAATCTGAATAAGTGAGACGTGACAGACAGGTTTGTAGGCCTGACAGGAAAAAAGACCAACAGCATAAGCAATAAAATAAATAAACAATAAATTAAAACTGGAAACGACAACTAAAAGCCTTCCAACATGTGGCACCGCGGAGCAGGAGGCACATCGTTTAAAATCCTACAGGTTGAATTATTCACAAGATAAAAAGCTTCGCTCTGCCACCAGACTGATAAAACCTGACATCCACTTTGACAGCAACAACAGAAATGTTAACTAAAGAAAGAAATAAAAAAGAAAATAAAAAACAGCACAGCTGACTTGTCAATTCAGACATAGAAAACAACAGATGAGCTCTTTGATGTACAGTAGTAACAAACGTAGATGGGAAGCGGTTCATTCAAAAAAAAGAGCCCCTCCCCCCAAAAAAACAATGGAAATCCATCAAAAAGAAGAACACGATGAATAAAAGTAGTGCAAGTAATGCAACCGAATGAAATTTTGTGAATGCGCATGTAGGAAAGATTTGCAAAAACACAGAGAACCAACGGTATTAATTTTTTTCAAACTTCTACAGGATTTTAAACATGTCAATAATTCGTTTTCCCAAAGCTCATCAACATATGAGCTTTGGGATAAAAATAACTCAGAGTGAACTGGACTATAAGTTCAGAAGTTGACACTGAATATCAAACTAATGTGTTGAGATGCACCAATCAGATCTTCCATGTGTAAATTCTACAGAATGTGGATTCCTACTAAAACCTTCCCAGATGGTTTTGCTCCTTCTCACAGTTGTGTTCCTTTCTAGATAGCATTTCTATGCTACACCTAGTTGTGCATCTTCAGTCAGTAACGGTTATCACACCGAAGAGCGTTCTCAGTGCGAGACGGTTCTCAGCGTTCACTGGCTGCAACAAGATCAGATTTTTAGGTTTCAGGGCGACGCAGATGGAAATCATCTCCACTGCCCGTAAAAATGTGTCAGGTTCTTTTCTCAGTGTCAATTTGTTTCTGAGGGGATTCCATCAGTCACAGCAGTTCTTTTACTAATGTATGTGTTCTTCATTTTACTTATAAAGAATCCAATTTATTCGCTTAAAGTTTAGGTGTTTAGTCAATATGAACAAACTTATGTTGAGTAATTCAAACAAAGCAGATAATTACAACATTTACATCGACATTAGAGAAGATGACCCAAAATGTTGTCTTTGACAAAGTAAGGAAAACAAACCCCCAGCAGTCCTTCCTGTAATATAATCTAAACAGCCACAGCAGACAGAAGGAAAAACAATGTGTAAAAAAAATCTAGAGGATTTTAGGGTAAGACTTGGAAGAAGGACAACAATCATTTTGTGTGTAAGACTTGGAGAGAAAAATAAAAATGCTCCAACAGAGTCAACATTTAGGGAAAAATGTACCTTTTGGAATAAAAAGTGAACCATGATGGGTGGGAATGTTCTGCTCGGTTTGTCCAGATAAACGAAGCAGATGATGTTTTTCATGATCCGTCTTTCCCTCCAAGAGTTGTATCGGAAGAGAAAAACCAATAAAAACCAATAATGCTAAATCTTTCGATGTGTGCTTCATTCCACATTCTTTTCACATGTGTCCCTCATTATTGAAGTGGCGTCCCATTTCTCCCAGAGAGTGAACCACTTCCATCACTGGAACATGGTCCAGTATGTCAACGCCAGTCTCTCTCCACATAAAACCAGTCCGTCCAGCAATACCACAGTTCAGGTCACAATATTTCTGTCTTCTTTTGTACTAATAAAAATAACTTTTTTTGTCCAAGAGAAACCACAGACAGGCATTCCTAACGATGCCTTCCCTTTATGAGTCGAGACCATATTTCCCCTGGTGCCGGTGTCATAGGTCTGTTACCTTGTTTTCAACGGCAGCAGCGATCTGTTGGAGTCTGTAACCCAGCTGCATCTTTTGAGCTGTGGCGTCTTCTTCCAACGCTGTGATAATCTGACAAAAGAAGCAAAGAGCAAAGACAGATGGTGAACAAACCAGAAAGCAGCAATGTCACATATTTGCATAACCTTCATTTATGTGGCTGAGTTATGTACATATAAACCATTCATATATATAATTTTTGCCTAGAGTACAAAAACAGTTTCAAAATAAATCCCAACCAACAATAAATTCAAAAAATGTTAAATTGCTGAGAGACACTTAATCCCTGCTCAGAAATAAATTCTGCATCCTGGATAAATCCTCAGTAATTTTATGACCAGCCTGATCAGAGGTGAGTCTGATGGCCTAAAACTAAAGCATGAAAAATAAATATTAGTTCTGCTGGCGCTGAAGAGCTACACAACACGATATTTAGTGAAGTTAATGCTAAAGCACCTGTATCACCTCAACAAGGTCAAATATGTTAGAGCACATCAAGTCGTTTTGTTCTACTTCAGGATGTAATTTAATTGCTGCTCTGATCACAAGACAGACAAACATCATTTACCTCGTATTGTTACTCTGAGCCACCTGGTATGTTGATGCCATCAAACTGGGTTAGTTTTACTCAAGCTATCATACAGTGAGAATCTTACACCTGTCCAGAGTAATGCAGGGTGAACCAGAGCTCCTGTGAAACTCACCTGATCGTAGTATTTGTTGATGTACTTGTACAGCTCATGTAGAGCCACATGGCAATTGACTTCAGCAGCATAATTCTGTTTTGGGAGAGGAAAACATATTAGAAAAAAATCTGCAATAGCTGTAAATATTTCAAATTAAAACATCTTAATGATTGATGCCGACTGCTGGGCCTGGACAGTGTTTACTTACACGGGAGAGTTCAGCAAGAGCCGAGTTCATCTCCTGGTCACTGGCAGAGATGGTCTGTTTGATGTCAGCATAGTATCTACACAAAGAAGAAGAAAAGAGAAACACAGAGTTCTGTTAAAAAGAAAATGACCCGAAGAAATTAATTATATATTTATAGAATATTTATTTTTTACTTTATTTTTTTTCGAATATATTTTGTTCCGAAAACCTGACAAATGCATATATGACAAGACCATAAAACAGAAAAGAAACACAAGAGTCTTTGCACTGGTTCTTCTTAAACAAACCTCATAAGGTCAGTGAAAGCAGCTCATTGGTTGGACAGACTCATGCTGAGCGAAGCTTTAACATATCACTAGCATAATCTGCATGGTTTACTGTGCAGCTGACAGTAGTAACTGCAGCACAGCTGACAGTAGTAACTGCAGCACAGCTGACAGTAGTAACTGCAGCACAGCTGACAGTAGTAACTGCAGCACAGCTGACAGTAGTAACTGCAGCACAGCTGACAGTAGTAACTGCAGCACAGCTGACAGTAGTAACTGCAGCACAGCTGACAGTAGTAACTGCAGCAGTCTGCTTTCAGACTGTCCATGCAGGCAGCCCTGCAGGCTCCGTCTACCTTCTGTCTGCCACTAACAGATGTCCTCAGTTTCACTCCCTCTTCTCTCCTCCGGAGAGTTTAACATGCCTGCGGTCAGCGGGGCGACCGGCTGCCATATTCTTACCTCTCCACCATCTGTTTGTAACGTGGGATGTCTCTGGCATACAGCAACTTGTTGATCGGGGAATCCTGCACAAAAAAACACACATGAAGTACTGACATGTCAAGTAAATGTTCAATGTAAGACCAATTTAAAAAAAGGAATAAGTAAGTCTCATGCACAAGACAGCTTTTAGCTTCATTGCTACATATTAATTATTAAGCTGCACATTAACAAAAACCTTTGATCTCACTACATTGAGCTGGGCTTCCTTTACTCATTTCTTAGACAGGGTTAATCAGGTCTTTTAGGTTAAAACATTAAAATGTGGCAGATGTTTTTTGCAGTTCCCAGGATGTAAAAATCAAACCTTGGAAATAGGAAGTAAGTCAGAAGGAAGAAGTTGGAAAGAAAAGCATGAAAGGAGGAACATTTGAAAGAGAGACAGAACACCGGGAAGGAAGGAAAGAAAGTTGGAAGAAAAAAAGTTGGAAAGGAAGAAAGAAAGATAAGAACAGAAAGAAAAAATTGATAGATGGACAAATAGGGATGGATATTCAAACAGATAGACAGATGGAGAAAACATGGATGGATGGCTGATTGGGTGGATGGATGGATGAAGAACTGACTGACAGACGACAGGATGGCAGCAGGAGGTGTGTGTGTGTGTGTGTGTGTGTGTGTGTGTGTGTGTGTGTGTGTGTGTGTGTGTGTGTGTGTGTGTGTGTGTTGTGAGGAGTGGCTCTGATTTCTTCACCCTTCCCAGCTTGTGGTCAGCGATGGTGCAGGAATCCATGAAGGTCTGTGCGATGACGGACAGGACGGCATCCACATGATCCGAGGTCGGCACGTCAAAGATGAACTGGGGGTTCTTCAGAATATTGATCCAGAACCGCAGCGGTAAACTGGATGAACACATGACAAGGATATAAAATCACCAGATATTATTATAGCAAGTTAAAAAACAAAGCCTCCCTTTAACCCATGTGCGTCTCTCCCGTCTCCACACACAGCAGCCGTCAGCTGTCCCTTCCTCCTCCCCTACATCCAGACCTGAGCTACCTGTTGGTCTTCCAGATGTGGATGGTCTCTGGGTCTGTGATGTTGTGCTGCAGAGCCTGATCGTCCAGCAGGTCAAAGAAGTATTTGACAGCCAGGGGCACCGGGCGGCTGGTGCTCAGGATGGCAGTGAATAAATCATCCACAAACTTCTGCAGAGTTCCCTGAAGGCGCAGAGAAGGTGGCGGTAAGAAATGGCTTTCAAAATAAAAGACAAGAGGCAGCACCTCAAACTTCACATCTGAAGGTTACCACACCTGAGGTCATTTAAATTAAGTTTAAACAAAGTGAGTGAACATTCAGTACATAACTCTTGAAGAATCCTGGCTGTACAAAATGGGACATTCTGCTTTCCTGCTACTTTGATTTTCAATATCTCAGTCAGATTAAAGGTTCATCCTATGAAACTTCTATTAAACTCCTTCTATGAAGGACTTTAAAAAAGATTAAATAATTGTTGTCCCTTTTATTTTAAGGCACATAGAACAAAAGCTATGCACTTTGTGTACTTAAGTCCTTCTGCCCCATTTTTGTCCCATTGATTCAGATTATAACCACATATTTTCAGTGGACAGTTATCTTAGCATTTTAAAATAACTTTCCCATGAAAACTAAACTAATCTAAGCTCATGCCTTCAAAGTACAAGAAAAAACGTGTTTTATGTGTGATGACCCTCTGAATATTACCACAGGACCCCTCCTCTATTCTGAAGAGGACAATCAGGACTGTCCATAATTATTTGTATTTTTCCAGGATTCCTTCTTTGCTCCATCACCTCATTGGTCCAAAGTCTCAGAACAGAACCAGCCTTGTTTACCAGATAGCTGAGCCTCCAAGTCCCTTTATATTTGAAGACATTACATTCTCCTCAAACGTTTAATGTACACAATTTATTCAAATATCTTGCCATGCATCTACTAATCATGTAGAAAATAATAAAGTTTAATATAAAATAGACCCAAAAAGGTGATTCCCAAGGAGAGATTTTCTAAAAACCTTCCTCACAGCAGAAGAACAAATGAATCTATAAGATTTTGTATCTCATGCGATGTTTAATTCACAAGTGCTTGAAGACAACACACACTTTGTTGTCAAGTTTCCTCACTTAGATAAATAAAACTAGGTAAGAAGTTGGCCAATTTCTGATCTCTGATTTTATCGTTGACTTCTGACCTTTAATTGATTTTAGCAGCTGCTGTAAGACACATTTTCACTAATTAAAGCAAAAAGAAAATGATTAAACCTTTAGTCATAAAGACAGCTAGCATTAGAAAAACAAAAGTCTCTGTCTACATCTACACCAGTGTTTCTCAACCTTTTTTGGCCCAGCTCCCCCCCCAGCCCTTGTCCAGGTCCCTCAACCCCCCACCAAAGAATTTGTAGGCTACTTTACACTGACTATTATTTTATTATTAACATTACTATCACTATTGTAAATGCTTTGATTTTTAGGCTTGTTTCTGTATTTATCATCAAAAATAATTTCTCAGAGAACAAAAAAATCTATGTGAATATAAATTATTTTCACAGGCGTCTATGAAAAATGTAGTTTCTTAGTTTATTCTTGCATTTTGTTCTTCATTCATTTCTATTTAGTTTTCTTTGATTAATATTATTCTCTCTTGGTTTATTGCTATGTCCACTTTAGTTTATTTCCTATTGCTACAATTATTTTATCATTTGACACTATTCATTCAGCCTGCTGCTCCGTCTAATCATCATGTTTCACATTATATGTTGATTTTTTCACTGTTCAGCGTCGGATTCTCTCTTTTTATGCCATAATTCACATCTAGTTTGTCGCTCCATTTTATGTCCCGGTTCTCCTGTTTCAGAGTTTTGCGCAATGTGCGCCTCAGTTTTTTGGTTTTTTTTTTTACTCCTTATGGTGCGCAGCGGTCGGGAAGCATATCGATGGGGAAAAGGCAGACTGACGTAAACATTTTAAAACAACGGAAACAATTTCTGCATTCTGATTATTGAAATGTAAAAGCTCTGTGTTGTTCTATCCCCCCGTTT
>CAEGAF010023015.1:0-26822 GCA_903067075.1 Micropoecilia bifurca
TTTAGTATCTTGGTTAATATTTTTGATAAGCTCATGAGAAGAGGAAATGCTGGTCTCAGCGTCATGGCGGTGTTCAGATTGTCATCTGCCGTGATCGACTCAAAACCTTCCGCGTTCGACCGGTCGATCGCGATCGACGTAATGAGCAGCCCTGCACTAGATAGTGTCCAGGATCAAGGAGCTTCCCCTGCTGTTATATGACACTGTAGAGTGTAAGTGAGAGCAGCACCAATCTCATGATGAGACTATGTAGAAATATGAAAAGCAGAAAAGGGTGAGGAACACATTAGAAAATGTTCCATTACAAAACACATGGCAAAGACTTGATCAGCTTGTGAACTCAGGAAATGAAACACACATGGTCTTGTGTGAGGGTTGAACTTAGAAACTTCAGATTTCGAGACTGATGAACTGCCAGCTCCACCAAAGCTAATTGGGCTTTGAAACACTGTCACAACAGATCCACGCAAGACAGTGTTAAAATGATCCCAATTCATTTTTAGTTGCTTTCTTTAATGTAAAATTGCTCGGGGCTCATGCTGTCTCACATATATTTCAATGTGTAAAGACAAAACACACATATAAGAAATAAAACTGCAAAATTCATATGCATTTGTGGAATAGAGGGAATTCTTTATTTAAATTTCAGTGTGATAAAAGCTTTGTATTCGCTACACAACATACACTAATAACTATTGTACCACACTACAGCTCTGTGCCTGAGGGTGCAAAAACCACACAATGCTGATATTAGTTCATGAGGACAACACATTATTAAAACATAAACCTGGCATTTCAGTTCAGGGAACACTTGGTCCTGTGAGCTGGATTTTGGCTGGCTGGATCGTTACAACCTTAAACTGGCATGAATACAACAAAATCAGAATTCAAAAGAGAAAACGGATAAATAACGCACATTACAGAAACAAAGAAAAGAAAACATGGAGGTAGATACTTGATGAACTCTGAATAACAAATGTATGACAAAGCCACGTACAGATGCTTGGAGGGAAAAAAAAGGCATTTCAACAATATTTATAATGAAAATGTATGGGAAAAACAGCTACTGATTATTTTAACGGTCAAATTAAGAAGGTACTTTTTGTCTTTTAGATTAAAGATGTTAATCAGGCATGAACTAAACGCTGAAATTACCAACAGGCTGCTGGACAAAAGTTTGATATGAGGCATATAATCTAATCATCATATGCATAAAAACTAACTTTTAATTCATCACTATTTAGATCGAACACATGGCAGTAGAGAACAAGCACCAAACACACAGTTGTAGACAATAAATCTGACTTATTAGAGCTCAAGATCTTATTCAACTCAATTCTTTATTTTCTTTAACATTTGTCATTTTGCAACAATTTATGTTTTCTACAAGTAAAAAACATTACTGTTTGCCTCCAAATGCTTGACACACTTTCTTGGTGAACCTATTAAATGTGTGCTTTGTGTGTGTACTGTGATTCTTGTGATGCTTCACAAAAAATAATGGCAAGCAATTAAGCAAGTATAGGATTCTACATGCAGATCCAAAAGAAAGGAAGATTTAAAGCAGAGGAGACAAAAAAAGGCATCACTGAAGTTTTCTCAGGACAGTTTCACCATCAATCACAACATGAACACCGAGTTAAGGATGGAATGATTAATGCGTTTTTACTAGGAGAAGCATAAACAGGGAGTGTTCTCAGAGATATAATCATCGATTCCAGACTGCCAAAACAACGGAAAATGCAAATATGTCAACCACAATAATTTCAACTGATTGAAAATGACTTTTCAAAGTGAAAATGCACCTAACATTTCAGATTATTATTTCTCATTTACTTTTTTAATTCTCTTGTTCTGGCAGTTGGTTACAAGCACAGAAAATAAACAACCACTTTTCAAGAAGGAGGAGAGAAGCCATGAGCTCAGTTTTTTAGGATGGAGTCATACATCTGGTAGATGTACTGAGAGACTTCAGGGGCCCGACACTTCAGAGAGAGCTGGGGAGAAAATAAAGAAAAAAGTCACAACATTTCCTCTCATATTTGAAGACTTTATTTATTCTAACTACAGAATCGCCCCTATTTTTAGGGGGGTGGATTCTAATTTAAGAATTATCGGCCGATTCTCCAAACCTCTGTGAGGTTTGGAGAGCTGATAAAAGTACAAAAGGTCGGATCGGTTTGTGTTCAGCCACAAGGCAGGAGCAACACCAACCGATTCAGTCACGAACTTCACCGCGTCAGTTCAGTGTCACACCGGCTGATGACGTTGCTGTGATTCACTTGCCTGGTGTCTGATTTTCAAATATTTTATGGGGTTTTTTGTAATTATTTTTCTATTTAGAAAGACAGATTTCAATCACATTTGTTAATTACAGCTTTAGCCATTTAAGGTTGTAAGTTAGACCTTCACAGTTGGTTTATATGAAGCATATCTAATCAAAAATTTAATTACTTTGCAGAAAATACAAATGTAAAACTGATCAGTTCCTAAAAATAAATCTCTGTACGACATGTACATGTATTCTGTACCGTATAATTGGGGTTCCCTGGTTGAATGCGGAGCTCAGCCAGGATCCAAATGCCATTGGTCAGCTTGAGTGACTGGTACAGCATGTCCTGCCCTTCCACGTTTCTTTTGGCGATGGTGTAGACGTTGTTATTCTGTAGTTTGCCAGACACTGTGTCTGTGAGACCAGAATCAAAATCAGTCCACATTATGAAACATTTTAACTTATGAAGCTGGAAGTAATAATAAACTAAGGAAATAAACAGATACACAAAAACAAGAGGCTAAAATAACTAAGTAAACCAACATTTTGTCAAAATTCATCTACTGCTACAGGGTAAACTGGCTCTTAGAGGATTTTATTGAATATCTATTAGAAACCTTCAGATCACAAGGTTCTACATCTATTTCATATTGCAAGCCACCATGGGTTTTTATGGCTGAGAGGGAAACGGCATTATTAACAGCCCTTTTATATAAAACAAAAACAAAGAAGTTGAACAGTTCAGATAAAAAGAAAGTATCCAAAGGTGAGCATGTGGGTGAAAGAAGAAAATCAAAGTAAGATTTTAGACTTAACATGAGACAGGACCTAAAAATGGCATTATATGACAAATGAAGTATTAAGAACAGTAACTGAGTAGAATATCTTCAAAATTCAGGATCAGTAAAATCATAGAAGAATTCAAACTTTAAATCTGTTAATGTACAGTACAGACCAAAAGTTTGGACACCTTTTCATTCAAAGAGTTTTCTTCATTTTCATGACTGAAAATTGTAGATTCACACTGAGGGCATCAAAACTATGAATTAAAACTATGAATTAACACATGTGGAATTATATACGCAACAAAAAATGTTAAGTATATACAACTGAAAATACGTCTTATATTCTAGGTTCTTCAAAGTAGCCACCTTTTGCTTTGATTACTGCTTCACACACTCTTGGCGTTCTCTTGATGAGCTTCTAGAGGTCGTCACCTGAAATGGTCTTCCAACAGTTGAAGAAGTTCCCAGAGATGCTCAGCTCTCGTTGGCCCTTTTGCCTTCACTCTGCGGTCCAGCTCACCTCAAATCATCTCGATTGGGTTCAGGTGACTGAGGAGGACAGGTCATCTGGCGCAGCACCCGTCACTCTCCTTCTTGGCCAAATGGCCCTTACACAGCCTGGAGGTGTGTTTGGGGTCAAACCGGATGGAATAGCATGTCACTGCAAGATGCTGTGGTAGCCATGATGGTTCCGTATGCCTTCAATTTTGAATAAATCCCAAACAGTGTCACCAGCAAAGCTCCCCCACACCATCACACCTCCTCCTCCATGCTTCACGGTGGGAACCAGGCATGTAGAGTCCATCTGTTCACATTTTCTGCATCGCGCAAAGACACAGTGGTTGGAACCAAAGGTCTCAAATTTGGACTCATCAGACCAAAGCACAGATTTCCACGGCTCTAATGTCCTTGTGTTTTTTAGACCAAAATAGTCTCTTCTGCTTGTTGCCTGTCCTTAGCAGTGGTTTCCTAGCAGCTATTCTTCCATGAAGGCCTGATTCACACAGTCTCCTCTTAACAGTTGCACAGATGCGTCTGTTGCTAGAACTCTGTGTGGCATTGACCTGGTCTCTAATCTGAGCTGCTGTTAAACTGCGATTTCTGAGGCTGGTGACTCTGATGAACTTATCCTCCGTAGCAGAGGCGACTCTTGGTCTTCCTTTCCTCATGTGAGCCAGTTTCTTTGTAGCACTTGATGGTTTTTGCGACTGCACTTGGGGACACTTTCGAAGTTTTCCCAATTTTTCAGACTGACTGACCTTCATTTCTTAAAGTAATGATGGCCACTTGTTTTTCTTTATAGCTGCTTTTGTCTTGCCACAATACAAATTCTAACACTCTATTCAGTAGGACTATCAGCTGTGTGTCCACCTGACTTCTACACAACACAACTGATGGTCCCAACCCCATTTAAAAAGCAACAAATCCCACTTATTAACCTGACAGGGCACAACCTGTGAAGAGAAAACCATTTCAGGTGACGACCTCTTGAAACTCATCAAGAGAATGCAGAGTGTGTGCAAAGCAGAAATCACAGCAAAATGTTGCTACTTTGAAGAAACTGGAATATAAGGTGTATTTTCAGTTGTTTTACAGTTGTTTTGTTTAGTACATATTTCCACATGTGTTAATTCATAGTTTTAATGCCTTCAGTGAGAATCTACAATGTCAATAGTCATTAAAATAAAGGAAACTCATTGAATGAGTAGGTGTGTCCAAACGTTTGGTCTGTACTGTAAGTCTTAAGAGATTCACAGAGAAATCAGTTATTGATTTCAATATGTAGAGTTTCAGGTTGATCGGCAGGGACCAGATCAAAAACCTAATCTTTTTCTAATCTCTAAACACGTCGCACCCTTATGTCTCCCTGCGCCAGCATAACTGACTGAGAACATCTTCCAGTTGTGGAAAGGCCTGTTGACGAAAAAATCAAAGTAAGATTTTAGACTTAACATGAGACAGGACCTAAAAATGGCATTATATGACAAATGAAGTATTAAGAACAGTAACTGAGTAGAATATCTTCAAAATTCAGGATCAGTAAAATCATAGAAGAATTCAAACTTTAAATCTGTTAATGTACAGTACAGACCAAAAGTTTGGACACCTTTTCATTCAAAGAGTTTTCTTCATTTTCATTTTTTTTATTCTAGTGAACTGAGCCATAGAAACATCTAAAACATGAACCTCGACAGATATCACCGTTCTTGAGGAAATGCAGAGACTCAAGTTTGCCGGTATTAATGCTAAGCATGCTAATGACCAACACATAGCTGTGCTTCCATTCTAAATGTGTCCAAAACTGCTGATATTCCACTAAAGCAGAAAAAACACAATTTTGCAATTGTGGTGTTTCCTACAAAAAAGAAACAATTAAAATCACACATCAATAAGTTTGTTCACGCGATGTCATCAAAGGATATACTGTGCCATCACCGCCATCCACTGTACATCATCTTCTTTGTCTTTTCCTTCAGGAGTAACATCTGGTTACTCCTGACTTGTGTGATGTGAAAGAACCGTTTCCATTGCACTAGTTTCAAATACACTATTTTTAAAAGAGTTGAAAAGCTACCTTATCCTAGAGCAAAAGCTTTTTACCAACAAACATTCTTTCAAAATCAATATGTTTTCATTAAGAAAATTTGCGCAATTCCAATTTGCAAACTTAAGGTAAATGGAAATGTAACTTATGATGACAAAGACATCTTTAGCTAATTTTGCTCAAAACCCTAAAACATCGAGTCGGCATAAGCTGAACTAGCAAGAACTAAAATGCAAACAAACAAAACATGGCGGTGCCTACCAGCATTAAGGTGACAATCTTTGATCTGGTACTGGAGTTCATTCTCATTGGGAATGTCCTTCCAGGTAGCCAGAAACACCTGTCGCTCTGAAAACAATAAGACACAGTCATCAATATAGATCTAGATTACTTTATAAGATGATCCAACATTTGTAAGGAAGATGTAGGTTTTCTTACCATTTTAGGCAAGGCATACACATGAGTTAACTATTACTTTTAAATTAGATAAGATTGAAATTTCTGGCTATCTTTAAGAATCTCTTGAAATTATAAAATTTGACTATACTGTGCTTCATTTTCTGGATCTCAGAAATGATTTCAGTCTATATTATAGAACATGTATATTTTTACTTCTTTGTTAATTTAGTATTTTTAACAAGTATGATTAAAGATGTATTGCTGTCTATTGCACTGCATCAGCAAATTGGATAAAATCATACCCATTTTTCCATCTTCAACAAAGAATATATTCAGAGGGATGAGGACGCTGAAGTAGAACACATCAATGTTGTTCTTTACAGCCACCTGTGGACACAAACAGAGGAGAAAGAGCATTAGACAACAATTTTAGAGACTAGAGCACAACTGTGTAATAAACATGAATCTTCAAACATAAAATTAAAAATAAGAAGTTACATTTTCTTGTTTTCTGTCCAGCACATCACTTTATGAGTGAAGTTCAGTTACTAAACGAATAACTCTTATCTAATAAAAGTTATCCTTAGATTCAAAAACTACTGTTTCACAATCTAAATCACCTGTGAAACTCAAGGACAAAATCCAGCCCGCCATAAGATTTTTATATTATCATCTAGGCCAGTGGTCCCCAAACCCCGGGTTGCAGACCGGTACCGGTCCGTGGACCACTTGGTACCAGGCCGCGCAAGAAATAATTAAATATTTCCGTTTTATGTATTATTTGAGTCTGGAGGATCTTTTATTTTGAAAATCCTTTAACCGGATCATCTCGGTTACTTGCCGCCAACACTGAGCCACAAGCAGCAAAATGAGTAAGAAACAGATCAGATGTCTGGAAAGTTTCTTTGCAAAGGGGAAAAGGCCAGAGAAGAGACAGGAGAATGGATTTATCCCGGACCGGTAGGTGAGTCTCACATTATAAACCGCTCTGCGTAACATGTGACCGGCTGCTAATGAAGCAATGAAGCTTCAAACTGCTTCGCCACTAGAGACCAAGCAGGCTGTGTTGCTGTGATTCACTTGCCTGGTGTCTGATTTTCAAATATTTTAATTTTTTTTTTTTTTTTTTTTTTTACATAGAAAGACAGATTTCCATCACATTCGTTAATTACAGCTTTAGCCATTTAAGGTCGTAGATGAGGATAGAAGCGAAGAGTCCAAGTAATTTTGTACATACTGCCTTTCTGGTATTTTCTTTTGCAGACCGTTACTAATTTTAGTTGTGAACAATAACAAAAATGAACAAAAATGGGGATTGTACCAACTTGAGCAAAAAAAAAAAAAAAAAAAAATCAAAAAAAAAAAAAAAAAATCGCATGGACATAAAAAGGGCCGGTCCCATAATACACAAGAATAATCAAATTAATTCTGATCTAATTGGTCCAGTTGGTCCAGATCTTATAAAATTTTCGTTTCTCAACTTGGAGGGAAAAATAAATCTTTTCCATAGCATAAATCCGGTAAACAATTTCAATCCATTCATCAATAGTGGGTGGATCTGGTGTAATCCATTTCCTTGTGACGGCTTTCAGCAGTTTTTGGTCTTTATTGGTGCATGAGTCTAATTGTAGGTTGCCCAGGTACAAAGTTTCACATTTGAATCGAATGTTTACATTGTATACATTTTCAATATATTTGTGGAGCTCTTCCCAATATGGTTTTATTACCTGGCAATTCCAAAAAACACCTGCTGGAGACCCACAGAGTCTCTAAGCAGGCGTACCGATACTTTGATATCGTCTCTGAATGGGTGTAACAAAAAATCGTGGGATGTTTTTTCAGCAAAACTCCCGCCACGTGTTTGATCCGGTCGAGGCCTACTGAAGTGGACATATTTCCTCCCAGTTTTCTTGTGGGATTATTACCTTCATTTCCTTTTCCCATTTCCTCTTTATGTATTCTGTATTCTCATGTTTAGATAGCTGTATGACATTATATAATTTAGAGATAATTCTGCTGTCTGATCTGGGCTTAATTAGTGACAGAAATACCCCATGAAACTTGAATCACTTTTTCTCAGCACCTCTTTACATTTTTCTTAAAATAATGTCTCACCTGCAGGTACCTGAAATATCCCTTTGTGAGCAAATGAATAATAATTAATCCTTTTGAGATCCATAACTTGAATCTGTTATCAATTGTATTTGGTGTTAAATCCTAAAACATGAAGTGGCATTGTTGTCAGTTGCTATGGCAACGAGTCTGCATAGCTTGGTGAATACAGATCACTTTGCTGTGGATCATAGCACGAAATTAATACCTACATTTTTAAGTTTCACTGAGTTAACGCGGCTATGGATGACATGTAAAAGATTAGTCTTTTTGCCCCCCAGTGTTGTTTGCATGCGTGAAATTTCCATAGGTCCAATAACATGGATGGTGTCTAAGTCATAAGTCAGAGCCTCACCAGCAATGAACCTCACCGCACGTCACTGTTATGGAGTCTTCTGGGATCTGCTGTTTTTCCTGTAATTTATAATCATTAAATAGGGCCGTTATTAGGATTCCTTTTATTGTCATGCCTTCTAGTTCCTTCCATGCTGCAGTATGATGGTGAACACAGGCAGACTAACGGTCTTAGATGGGCTGCATGGTGGTATACCTGTAAACAGGGAAGGCCTATTTCACCCTGTTCTATTTTTAGTTGCACAGTTCTAAACTTAATTCTGGCCTTTTTACCCTGAAAACAAATACTTCACTATTAATCTATCCCATTCTAAGAACTGTTTAGGTCAGATTCTGACTAGTAGAGATTGAAATAAGTACAGCAACTGTGGAAGGATATTCATCCTGATGGATTCTATCTGGGAGCTTAAACTTAAAAAGGGAATAACATTCCATCCATGTCAAATATTTTATGCTTTATTGAGGATTTTTGTACATATGTTTTGTCAGTGCTTTGATAATGTCAGAGCAGCAACTTATATTAAAAAAGTGTTTTAATACACCTCTGGATGCTGCCTGCTTCCATGGAAATCGCCCTTATAAAGATGTCACGATACCCTCACTATGTATCCCTTTGAAAAATGAACCCATTTAAATAAAGAAATCCTTCCATGGGTGATACCACAATAGAGAGCGTTCATTTTATAGAGTTAACATTGGTTCTGTTAGTGATCTGGCATGAAACTGCAGCACCACAGCACTTTTGAATTTTAATGATCACAATACCGGAGCTAAAAGGTTTACGTCAGTTTACTTTTCTCCGTGGATACGCGCTTCCCAACCGCTCTGCACCTTAAGGCGGAAAAAAAAAAGGACGCGCATGTTGCGCAAAACTCTGAAACAGGAGAACCGTGACATAGAACGGAGCAACAAACTATTAATCTATAAATCAATAGACAGGTCTATATAAGATAATCCATATTCCTGTCTCATATTTGTATGACATTAAAACGATCTGGAACTTTTGGTTTTCCAATAAAAGTTCTGATTTGCACAGTAAATGCCATGTGGGTGAAATTTTATGAGAAACATTGGAGAAAGTTATGATTGACATAGTTGGAGTTCTGTCCACATTTCAATGTTGCAGAGCTCAGTCTTTTTGTAAATAGTTCAAAGTTTAATCTGGCATTGCTGTACATCTATTATCAGGTCATTTTGTGAAATATTTAACAACTAGAAAATGGCACAGAACAAAAATATTTTTCTACTCTGATTGGCTGCTGTTAGGCCTACTGATTTTAAGTTAAATATCTATTGAAATTTTTCTTAGATGCCTGTGAAAATAATTTCTATTCATGTTGCTTTTTTGTTCTCTGGGAAATTATTTTTGACAACTCCAGAAGCTACCATACAAATCAAAACATTAATAGTGATGGTAATATTAATAAAATAATATTCAGTGGAAAGTAGCTAGAATTTCGATGATGGGATTGGTGAGGGACCTGGATAATGGATAGGGGGGCGCTGGGCTGAAAAAGGTTGAGAAACACTGGGTTAGACTGTAGACGTCATGTTAACATCATTAGGTCCCTCCAGTTTGTCGCGATTCTGTGACAGTGGAAATTTTTGCAAACATCAACAAACCCCGCATATTTTCATGCTAATGCAGTGTTTCTCAACCTTTTTTGGCCCAGCGCCCCCCTAGCCCTTATCTGGGTCCCTCAAAGCCCCCCAGTGGCAAAAAGTGGATATGCAGGTTCCACCTCGCGCACGTAATGAGGTAAAAGTAGTAAGTTTTGCCCCTCACGTATTGTTGCCTCGGGGTGGGAAGTCGGTGGGGAGGTGGGGTGGGGAGAGGAGCATCGCAACTCGCAACTTCACGTTCCAGAGGAGGGGGGAGGAGGTTGGAGGAGCATCGCAACCTCACCTAATTTGCAGGCTACTTTGCATTGACCATTATTTTATTAACAATAAAGTTTACCTTCGACCAAACGACCCCCAAAGACTTCCCAGCGCCCCCCTTTTTTTAAAAATGTCCGCCAGCGCCCCCTGCCGTCCTCTGAACGCCCCCTGGGGGGCCCACTATGCTAATGCATGTAAGTAAGTTTATTTCAAATCTTCCCCAAAAATTGTCAAAAACATTAGGTTTACGTGACTGCTAACTTCTACCAGGAGGTGGCACTATTCTTACTTTCACAACACTGCCTTAGCCTCACTCATCAAGTTAGTGTGTAATAGACATAGTGAGAAAGAAAAAAAAGAAGGGTCACATTTAACATTATACATAAACATGAATTTTGCAAAATTGCTTCAAATATTTCTAAGTTAGCGCCACAAAATCTGTGATTTTGATAGAAAAAAAAATCACTAAAGAAATTGTTTAACCCTGGTGGGACTGAAGATGTGAAATGGTTAATATTTTATTTTACCAATCAATCACTTTATTTTGGTAAATTGTACACATTAAACACAGGAAAGAACACAAAAACCCAACAACAATAAAGAAGCCCACAATATACCATAAAAGAAATAGGCTAAAGCCAAGCTTATTCTTGCCTACCCTATTTTATACCCAACAACCTACCAAGATATCTCCACAATGCATATATAAATCTACATAACAGCATAAGTTGTTATTTTACATTTTAAGGCTCTTTAAAAGCTCACCAAGAAAGGACAGAACTTAAAATCATCATTCAATTCATTCCAGTTTCACACCAATAACTGAAACACATCTAGACTTTATATGGCTTTTCTCTTTTGCACATTCAAAGATAAAAAAAAACCTCGCAAATTATATGTACTCTCTCTCAATTTAAATAATTTCTTAATATCAGAAGGAAGACTTTTGTTCAACGTTTTATAAATTATTTCCAGTATTTTTATATAAACAATATCTTTAAATTTTAATGCTTTACTTTGAATGAAGAGTTTCAGTTGGTTCATGGTATCCCACCTTATTAATAAGCCTTATAGCTTTTGTTTTTAGCAACTCAACTAATTTATCAAAATTTGATTAGTTGTATTTCTCCAGATTTCTGACCAATAAGACAAATAAGGCGAAACCAAAGAGGAATATATAATATGAAAGTCTTTAACATTTACTAAATCTTTTATTTTAAACAATATTCCAACAGTTTTTGCAACTTTATTTCTAATACATTCCATATGAGGCTTCCAACTACGTTTATTGTCTATAAGTCCTAAAAATTTTGTCTTAAACTCTTTCAATTTCAACTCCATTTATGCATAACTTTACATTATTATAGATCCGATTACCAGAGAATACCATGAATTTAGTTTTTCCTTCATTTAATGACAACTTATTCTAATCAAACAAAGTTTTTAACTCAGATAATTATTTTTCTACTGTTTTTATCATTTCATCCATATTTTTTCCCCAAAAAAATTATTTGTATCGTCAGCAAACATTATAAACTTTAAAATACTGGATACTGCAAAAATATCATTTAAATAAAGTATAAATAATTCTGGTCCTAGGCCTGAGCCTTGAGGAAAACCACATTTAACTACTTCAGTCTGTGACTTTGTGTTGTTAATTTGTGCATATTGTAATCTGTTACTCAAGTAACTCTTTAACCACTGATATTTAACCCCACCTTTAAACTGTATGGACTATTTCTAAGAAGTAATAATCAAATACCTATTAATATTTCAGCAGTTTGTTAGTGGGTTCTATCAATACATTTTGGCACAACCAGCCCATGAGAACAGTCACTATCCTGATATGGTCCAAAATGAAAATGAGTTTGACATCCCTGATCTAAATGATGATCAACCAAAAGTCACTTGATAGTGATCAAACAGCATTTGTGAGGACATGCTCCCCTACCTGCAGATTATTGAGCGGATCCATTTTCATAACAGGCCCAATGGTGTTAACAGGCAGAGAGACCTCGATACTCTGATTGGGCATCAGTGGAGTGTGAATGGGCAGAGGACTAGTGGGAATCACACCAAAACTGCAACGAGAATAGAAATCTAAACCTGGTGCTATTCAGCTGCAACTTTCCCACAAACATTTGTGAATTAGTGCCTGAAAATTCCTCTCCTCCAGTTCACAAACCTGTTTTTGTTGAACTGGACGGCAAAGTCATTCATGTGCTGCAGTGCCTTGTTGGTGAACGACATGTCCATGTACATGTGGCCCTGGCGGCGGGAGAATGTTCCAGAGATTTCTAGTCCCTTGGCTTTTACTGCAGGAAGCCACACCTGGTAAAAAGCAGTTTTTGGTTTAAAGATTTTTTTGGCACTAGCGACATTTATTTAATGGAAATTTGACAGGAAAGAGGGTGGAGAGAGAAGAGAGAACGGGAAGACATGTAGGGAAAAGACTATATAGAGGAATATAGCATTAGCACATGGTGCACCCTCCCTACCAACTGAGCTGTGTAATATATTTAGTCTTCCTTTGCTGAAAAGACAGATTAAAAAAGTCTGATGTTTCTACAGTTTTTATTCCAGAAAAATTATCATGTTAGGGTTTTATACTTTATGCATTTTATGAATCTTTACTAAATGTGGAAGACTCCATGACTTACTCCAACAAAAAATCCAGCAGCATTCAAATATGATTAATATCCAATTAATAGAAATGAAAGTGGGCTAGGGCTGGACAATAAATCAATTCTTTCATATCACTGATATCATGCTAGGCACATGATCAGTATCAGTAGATAATATGTCTGATAGAATATTCAATATATAGAATATTCACAAAACCCTGATCCAGAACTGGAAAGCATTGTGGAGGATGTAGACAGAGGAAAGACTTAAGCAGCTGAAACTCTCACGACTGACTAAGCTAGGATGACATCAACTAACTCACTCACTATTTGGTTACCGAGCAACAAATGTTGAGTAACTTGAGCAGCAGTAGTTTAAGATTTCCTCATAACTGCTTAGATTAAACAACGCCTGGAGTAGGAACTGTGGATAAAACAGGAAAGGTCACACCACCAGTTTGGCAGTATTTGAGATATTCAAAGCAAAAAACTTCTTAATATGTTAATATCAATTCATATGAAATGCTTATATCATATGTTTTTCAACCATATTATCCAGACCAACAGTATCAATCACCCTCTGGTAAGTGTTGCTCACACCCTCCACCTTGCTCTTTTCTGTGCAACTGCTCATTCCCCACACCACAGACAGTCAGCATGGACACTGATGACAGCGATTACACAGTTTTCCTGTTATAAGTTGTTTCTCTGACATAAGCACATTGCGCAACACATACAGTGCTGCTTGAAAGTTTGTGAAAAAAAACTAGTTGAGTAGTTTAGTTTTTTCTTTATTTTTACCACAATTTTCTTATTTTTAAAGTTTTTAAATATGAAATGTCAGGTTTATGTTCATCAATTTCATTCACTTGTTTTGAGGAAAATATGTGAGTTGAAAGCAAACTAACTGACAAATGGAATCAGAGCATCTGCAAAAGAAAATGAACCACAGCTGCAAAGTTAACTAGGTAAAAGACTCAGGTGAAACACATCAGTGTAATCAAGTAATCAGTTAAGCAGACAAATAAATGAGACATCATTGGGAAAAGTTTTGGGCCACACTGGTTAAACGGGAGCGAACCAAAGTGGTTTGGTTGGCTGTATCAAGGCATAAAGAACAGATCAACAACGCTGAGAGGAAAGGAGACATCTGAGGACATCAGGAAGAAGGTGGCGACAGCCCATCAGTCTGGGGAAGTTACAGGAACATCACCAAAAGATTCCAGCTTCATCCATCCACTGTAAGACAAATCATTTACAAATGGAGGCACTAGGCATCACCACAACCATGCCCAGAAGTGGACAGCCACCAAAACTTCCACAAAGAAACACCAGAAAAATAATAATGCAGTTAAAGGCCAACCCAGGCATCACCTCTAGAGAGTTGCAGACCTTTATGTCAGCGTCTGGGATAAATGTACAGGTGTCTACAATCAGGCAAAATATCAAGACATGGCATTAATGGGAGAGCTTCTAGAAAGACGCCTCTGGTCTCAAGAAAGAACAAAGTTGCCCGTTTAAACTTTGCCAGAGAGCAGTTGGACAAATCAGAGGCTTTCTGGAAGTCCATTATCTGGATGGATGAGTCCAAAATTGAATTATTATCAAAAGTGCCATATTTGGAGAAAAGTCAACACTGCATTTACAGAAAAGTACCTCCTCCCTACAGTGAAGCATGGTGGTGGAAATGTGAAAATCTGGGCCTGCTTTTCTGACTCCTGACCTGGACGACTCCATATGATCCAGGGAACCATCAATTCCCAGGACTATCAAAAAATTCTTGACCAGAATCTCCTGCCATCAGTCAGGGAGTTGAAGCTGGGGCGGAAATGGATTATGCAACAAGACAATGACCCAAAGCAACCCAGCAAAAGTACCAAGGAATGGCTTAAGAGACAGAAGATTCGCACTCTAGATTGGCCCAGTCAAAGTCCAGATCTCAATTCCATAGAAATGCTGTGGTAAGATCTGAAACAGGCAGAACATGCCAGATGTCCCTCCAACCTCTCTCAACTGACAGAGTTCTGCAAGGAGGAGTGGACAAAAATCCCAGAAAGCAGATGTGAGACACTCATCTATAACTGAAGATGTTTGGCTGAAGTAATGGCTGCAAAAGGAGGAGCTACAAGGTACTAACTGAAAGAGTTATACTTTTGCACTTGGCAGGTTGTCTGTTTTTCACAAATAAAACACTTTTGTTGAATAAATAATGAGAATATGTATCTGTTTTTTCTTTGTGTTCCTTTTTTGGAAGATCTGCATTACATTTTGAGCTTTGAATGTTCATTTCACATGATTATTATAATTTATCTTTGGAAAACATTATCCATGTTTGCTTCACAAACTTTCAAGCTGCACTGTATTTCCCAGGTCTGAAATCTGATGACAACGGACGATACAATATTAAGTGATTTTAGTTTGCACCTCAATCCAGCAGGACGCAGATGTCAAACTCAAGGCCCACGGGCCAAATCTGGTCCACCACAGCTATGTCTGTGGTCCTCTAAGCCTCAAAGGGCCACAGAAATACAACTTCATTATAACTTAAATATTATTTTATCAGTCAAATTAAATTTATTTTTAATTTGTTTAGTCCTTTAGGGTCAAAATACATCAAAATGAAAAGATGTTAAATATTATTAAGGAGTACAGATTGAATGAAGATAACTCTAGGATATTAACAATTTGTTAATGAACAGTTTTATTCATATATTCTGCCGTTTGAGCACCTTCATGATCTTGATTTGGTCCAGAATGGAAACAAGTTTGTTTACCTGCAGTAGGGGGACA
This sequence comes from Micropoecilia bifurca, assembly GCA_903067075.1. NCBI lineage: Eukaryota > Metazoa > Chordata > Actinopteri > Cyprinodontiformes > Poeciliidae > Micropoecilia > Micropoecilia bifurca. Next base: position 15,763 of record CAEGAF010023015.1, read on the forward strand.
GTTTGGGACACTTTAGGACAGGGTGAGACAGTTAAGACAGTTTTGGGACAGTTTAGGAGAGTTGGGGAAAGTTATTTTATGGAACATAAATGACAAGTATTTGAAGATGATTAGGTTAAAATGCTTGGAATGATTCAAAAGGCAGTAAAGATCACAAAGAAACCTCTATAAAATCCTAGAAGTTGTTTTTAAAGAGTCACAGAATGTCAGCCTGCTTGGAAAGAAAGTGTGGATTCCTGTTTTGAACAGCGTTGGAAATGCACAATGAGGTCCTGTATGCTGCTTTTATTCCCATCACACGACCAGAGCTCCTGCCTACGTCTCATACATAAACCCTTTTTTTAAGTGAAGATCAAAACATTCTGTGGAGCTTCTGTGTTGCATCCTGTGTCAGGAATGCCTTTGAAGCTGCACACCCTAAAAACACTGAGGTAGACACGTTACACACATAAACTCAAATCAGAGAAGAACCAGAAGACAAGCAAGCTTTCAATGTTGAAATTCCATTATTATTTAAATTCATTTCATAAGAAGCATAAAAATGGGCAGAAAACTTTCGCCCTTCCCCCCATGCAGATTTCTTTATTGTAAGGATTCGCACACTGGAAGATGCTCAGAAACAATCAGAAATATTCTAAGTCAAATAAAAATGAAGAGATTGACCATAATCTGTGGACGTTGTGACAGATATTGGTTCAGTTTCAAACAGGATCTCTGCAGAAAAACCTGAAAAGGAGCTTTTTCTGCAGGGATCCTGTTGAGATGCTACCAATAAGATTTTAGTTTGCATCCCAATGAGCGTATTACACTTTCACATTTATGTAAACTTTATAAATATTGTGATATTAAAGGAGTAAAAAGTACTTCTGTCAAACTTTGTTCTGTTCTTATGTGAGTTTCTGAGTCGAATATTTAACCTCGTTCTACCTGAGGACCAGATGAGCAATGTTGCATAAAATGTTGCATCATTTTATGCAACATTTCTAAACCCTTAAATCCCAATGTGAAAACTGAAACAGCTTCAGAGATTCATACCACATTGTGAAACTCTTATCACCAAAAACCGCAAGATAATGGTTCCACCATGTGGGGATGAGCGTCTGCCATTACTGATAGAAGTTCATTCTGCTGTTTTCAGCCATTTGACCCAACTCTGATAGAGTCAGCCCAAGGCAGCGTAAACATCCTTTAGGTCACTGACTTGGGATTCACCAGCCAAAAGTTGAACTGTTTGGATTGGCTCAGTGCTCCTCTCTCTCTCTCTGTGTGTCTCTGTGCTGCTGCTTTATCTCGACACAGAGTTTCTTGCTGTCTGTTTGTGTGATTAACAGTCGACAGTATTGGACCCAGATGCTCTGAATTCCACTCCTCCTTCCTAATGAAAACCATCCCTGCTCACTCAGCAGTGAAAAGGACAAACACAATGCTGTGCTACATTTTAACTGGTCAATTTAGTTTTTCCCATGCAAATTATTGTTGATTGTTGAACCTGGCAGTTGAAAAGATAATCTGTTATTAATAATCTCTCATACATATGAATTATTAGAGTGTAGGATTGTCTGTGCTCACCTTCCAAAGGAGCTAATAATGTTTTCACACATGCGCTTTACAATTTTTTACTGATGAAACACAACAGAGGAGTACAGAGTCTGTAGACTGACCAGAAGACCATTGACAGTGCAGCCAATACCTGGCCAAACACCGAAATTGACAGCCAATCAGAGAGGCCACTGAAAGATCTGCAGATGACCAGAGCTCAGGTCGACAGGACAACTGTTCGGTTTGTGTGTCTGACCTCTGTGGATGAGACACAAGAGCAAAGCTGCTGTTTGCAGTTTGTCGCAGCGTCGATGTGGTAAAATGAGAGCAAAGCAGAACCGTTTGGTCCTCATTTAGAGACGGGATCTGGAGCTTCATTTCATCTAACTAATCGTAAAAGATGTTCTGCCAAGTGCTTGTAGTGCATCACGCCACATAAACACTTCTTTTATAACCAGAAGTGCTAGTTGGAGACATACCATCTTCTTGCAAATCCAACCATTTGTTTACCAGACATTGGTGCAAATCCAGTCTTTCCCTGTTGGAGGAATTCCTCCACACTCTGTCCATCAGGCCATTCAGGAGGCCTCAGTGTTTACCACTGTGGTGCACATAGTCTGAATTTCATTTAAAATAAAAGGTCAGTTGCTCACCTGTCTGCTGCATCTGCTGTCATGTTGCTACAACATTTTGTTCTGCACTGTTATGTTGCCGTTTTTCCAAAAACTTTGCTCGTCTTTACTCCATTTGCCTCGCAATAAAAAGTCAAACCACACATCAAAATTTATGTGCAAATATTGAACATAAATCAGAATGTCTTCATGTTCCTGTCATGAGATTTTCAGTGATCCTCTGTTGCTCAAAAAATGAATGCAAAAATACATTTTTAATAAAGCCGTTTTTGTTTATTTGCTTGTGTACAAACCTGCAATGAGTAAAATCATTGTTGTTTTGTTTTGTTTTTAGTAACTAGATATGTTTTAGGAGGTTGGTGACCTCTAGGGGTTTTCTGGGTTTTTCCTCAGGTGTGAAAAGTATTTCCCCCCAACATATTTCTTCTGATTTTGCTTTTTTGTAAAAACTATTTTTAATTAAACATAAATCAACCTTAGCTAATATAGAGCACAGCCTTTAAATGTTTTCATTCTGGGCTTGTGTAATATTGAACTGAATGAATATGTTAATAATGAATCATAAATAAACTGCACTGGACTGTGATTGACCTCATTTATAGAGTCAGTTTAACATGTCACACCCAGGGCTGATTATGGAGAGATCATCTTTAGAGTCAAGAAATGACTTAAGATGAGCCTGGCTACATGAAGTAGGCTACTAATCTAAGGAAGCAAAACATCTGGCACAAAACCTACAGTATGTCAGAAAAAGATATAGATCAAATAAATTCAAATTTATCTGTAGTACATTAGCACATTTCAGCAACAGCGTGATTCAAAGACCTTTACACTATAAAAACAACACAGTAACCTATTATGAAATTAGCAAAAACAAATATATTTTGTAATATCTTCATCATCAAAATCATCAAATATACACCAAATATTTTAATCAATGTTCCACTTAATAGGAATCGAAGGTAACTCTAAGTAGCTGAGTTTTTATATTTTAATTTAAAGAAACTCGGTATTTCAGCTGGTTTGCAGTTTTCTTGAAGTTTGTTTCTATGCTGAATGCTGCATAGAAGCATTCAGCATTCAGCTGAATGCTGCTTCTACATGTTTGGTTCTGGTTCTGGAACCAAACATGGAGAACGTTTCTCCATTCAGACCCATTCAGAGCTCTGAATGGTTTCCCTCTCTGGTGGACATTTAAACCTCCCACTGCCAAGCCAGAACCACCCTGCTGCCCTCAGGGAGGCGGCATCAGAACAAAAACAGACTCAAAAACAGTTAACATCCTCAACACCCACATGAACTAATTATGGTTACATAATTACATCTAGCCGATTATTATTGTAAATAATGTAAATATCACTTGTCTTGCTTTATATTGCACATATTTCATACATGAATCTCAATGAGACTAACAGTAAACTCAGGTCAGAATATTGGTATCCGTATTGGAAGTGGAAGCAGTGGGTCGCTGCATCCTGAGGGCGATGCTGACAGTTTTCACATAGGACCAGATTGGTTCTGTCAACTTTTCCCAATAGATGAAATAATTTGTATTCACTCAGGTTGTTTTAGTCTGATAGAAAACTGTCTTAAATATTATGAAACATTTAAGTGTAACAGAAAGTAAAAACACAGGGGGGCATGTGGGGATGTGTGTGTGTGTGTATGTGGGGGGGGGGGGGGGGGGTCCTGGACTGTGGTCAGTAACTCTGCAGTGTGTGAACATACATGGTCATTCCTGTTTTGTGTCATTGTGCCTGTGTTAGGTTTCTGACCTCTGGAGGGTGGAGTTATCATCTCTTTCCCAAAAACCCTTGTCCTCCCTCCTCCCCTCCCCCGCAGCCCTAAGTAGGATTAAAAGGACACATAAATTAGTGAGCAAGAGAAGAAAATTATATATATTCACCACTAAGTTTACAGGGAAGAAGAGGTTGTGACCTCTGGGAGGGAACAGGACTGTAAATGAAACTCTCTCCTCATTTCACCCAAACCCTCAGTGTGGGCTTTGTGTGTAAACCTCTTGGCTTTGGCTGCCGAGTCAGAGACAGGCTGCAGAAATTCCACCCAGAGGCCTCTCTGCTCCTGACATATTAGCTCTCCTCCAGCGCAGCTTCCCAGACTCCCCTCCTCCTCTCATGTCAGCTTTGGGTGAAGTTATTTCCACATTCCTGGACCCTGAAACAATCGGTCAGCAAACAGGAAAAGTGTGTTGATTTCACAATCATCCTCCACCCTCATTCATCATTATCTGACATGTGAGTAACAAAAAGGAGGAAAAACAGTAGGATAAAGTTGAGACAATGGAGAACAGCGTTCTAATGTTTTCTCATATTTACAGGAACATCAAAAAGTGCTTCGGAACGTTCATGTATTCATCTTTTCTCATCACTCTGAGGGTTTTGACCTGAATCAAGGACTTTTTTAACATGAGCAGAGCTGTGAGTTGAGCTGGTTTGCTAAACCACTCCTGATTTGACACTCCACCCAAGCTTCCTCTCTTGGCTTTAAATGTTGTTTAGAATTGGCCAGGAATCTCTCTTCTTCTTAATTTTCCAAACACTTGCAGCACATGCATTAGGGATCATAATGTTATGATTTACAGATGCATTGTGTAAACAGATATAGCTAAAAATGAAGTGTGAAGCATTAATGCCATTCAGTCACCATTGAGATTAACTGTTGAAGAGTGAGATGTTTTCAAAACTACAGAAAACAGTTTTCCATGTAGGAAACCAGCCTGGCCAAAACAAACCATGAGCTGGAACCGCCATGCTGGTCTCCAAATGGGACGTTATTTATGGTTTACTAGTTAAGGAAAAGAAATGAGCTGTAACATGAAAACTGGACTTCCCACTTCAGTGGGCCTGGAATGCAACATGATGAAGTGAATGTTGGGGAGATAAAAATGGCAAGTCTGGGTTTTCTCTCCTATGGATAAACTGCACATGTTTCATAAGATCACAAGATCACAATAAATCTGGCCCAGTTTTTGGGAAATCAGTGATCGGCTGATACTTACATGTGAAGCCAATCTTATCCATGATGTTATTTACCTTTGTGGCCTAAAAATCATCCCCAGCCCTGTTCTGCTCTGCTGTGAGACAGTTTTGACTAAGAGGCCGACACCGCCAGGTCATGTCTGTATGTACCTTGTCAACCCACTGTTGCCAACTGAGCGACTTTCTTGCTGTATTTAGCAACATTTCAGACTAAAAAAAGCCAGCAATATCTAACCTCGGAGTTAGCAGGTCAGGCTTCTTAAAGTTGATTGGCCAGACTGCTGCAATCTGTGCAAACTTCATTATTTATGTACAATTTAATTTCTTGCTTGTTTATCAGTGACATCAGACATTCAGATGCTTCAAGCCTCACTTCTGGTCATGAGACATAGATCGTGATTAAAAGGAGTGAGATACAAGCTGCTGAAATCAGCTTTCTTGAGTCAAGGTGAGCGTTCCCATCACCTTACAGATCAGAGTCATTTCTGTCAGATTAAAAGTAACCTGAGAAAATGAACAACCTTTATGTTGTGTTGAACGTTGAAGTACATCCCAGAGTACAACCCAAGTAGTCTGGGCAGAGGTGTCAAGTGAATTTGGAAGTTTAATAAAAATAAAGAGCAAAAAAAGAAAATCACAGGGAACACAGGGAGCCAGAGTAGAACAAAAAAGGGAGCAAGGAACAGAAAACCAGCAAAGCTATCCAGGAACACAATGGGTGATCACAGGTTTAAAATTAACTATCAACCACTGCTGTGTTCATGAGACTTATTAATAATCGGTTAAGGTGAGCCTTATTTTTACGATTATTAATAAGTCTCTCATGAACACAGCTAGATGACTAGTTAATTTTAAACTGATAGTTATTTTGGTATTGGAACAGAAACGCACAGAATTGCACATTGTTGAAACAATAATCACTGAGATTATTATTGCTGTGGGGTCATTAATTTGAACACGTTTGGTTGATTTTTTTGTTATTCTTTAGTAAAGTTACGTTTTGATAAGGAGTCAGAGGATGACGTGCTGATCTCATCGTTCAGTTTGTCATCGACGTATCGCCCCGCTGCTCTAGTAAAGAACAAACAGTCGGAAACAATATGAAATGGGGAAAAAGCTGTTTGTTAACTGAGAACTAATCAGTCACGGCTGATTAGTGGGTGCAACACCATCCATGTGTTACAGCAGACATTTACAGCCTCTGCCATCTCTTGCAAACGGCGTAGGGCTAAATGTTTTAGGGGTAGCAGGCAGCACCCCGTCCCCCCTACGTTCAGCCCTGCTGGTGAGATCATCAGGCCGCCCTTCCAGAGTCGGGTGTCCCTGACAGCAGGTGGGTTTGTCCCGGCCTCCTCCCCGCTGCTCCCGCCTCCAGATGTCCGGACTGCTGCCTGCTCTGCTCTCCATTTCGCAGCGGACCGTCTCTCCTTCAGACGCAGAGCCGCTGACGGGTTTCGGGACCGTTGGACTATTTACTCCCCAGCTTTGCTCCCGTCTCTCCCGGGGTCCAGTTGTCCAAGTCCCCGTAGTGAGTGAGTATGACGGCTGCCATGGCGGACGGCTGTTTTCTGACGGCGCTGCAGCCGAACTCCTCCTGTACCGCCTACGTGCTGCCCTCGGACGGACCGTCCGCGGACCCGCTGGCCAAGATCCGGAGGGTCCAAGAGCAGGTCCGCATGCGGCTGGCCGAGAGGAAATCCTGCTCCCTGCCCAGGCTGAGCAACGCGCCGTTTGGGCCAGCAACAGGTGAGAGCAGGCGGCTGGAAATGTTCCCGTCCCAGTGAGGGAACCAGTCCGTTACTTGTGTAGAACTGAGGTTTGGTGTAACCTGGGTCCATCAGCCGCTCAGACACCCTGCAGTCCTTCTAGAACACAATACAAGAAATCACTTATTCAAATAATAAACATAAAAATCAAACTCAGCAAAATACAAGAACAAAACTGGAAAGTATGGGAAATATAGAACCACACTTTCTTTTTTTCATTGGTTGAGTATAATAAGAGTTTTGATTTATTGTTGTTTCCATAAATTTCAGTTCATGTTAAAAAAATACAACAAAAGTTACTTTTTAAATATTTTCTCCACTGTTCCACAAAAACAATAAGTATCAGTGAATTTGGAAATATGATGATCCAGTTTATTGTAACCGTGTGGATTTTAGTGATATAAATCATTAAGTCAGAGGCGCCTGAAGAAGTTTGTTTCAGATGGGAATGTTTGTCCAGAGCAGGATTTGAATGCTGTGACATACAGTCATAGTCAGACAGTTACATGAAAAAGACATAATACATCATTTTTACATAATCACTTTTGCTGTTACCACAATAGTACCACAAAATATCTGGATGACATTCTAAGTCAACACCACCCACTTCAGAATCCAGCTACAGAAAGTTAAGTAACACTGTTACTACTAAAAAATAGAATAGGGAGCCTCTATATAGCTCTATAGATAGATGGATGGATGGATGGATGGATGGATGGATGGATGGATGGATGGATGGATGGATGGATGGATGGATGGATCAGAGTTATTCTTTGTTCTCTGGGGGTTGATCCAGTGCTGTGGCTGTTGGCCGCTGGATGGGCTACATCTTATCTCCTGACACTGCATTGCAAACTGTTGCTAATCTGCATTCAGCACATGCAGGCCAGCGGTAGCTAGGGAATTTTATTTGTTCTAAATTGAAAACAGATTCTATCCAAACGTTGTTGGGAAAAGTCCTGACTGAAACCGTTATCGGCTCCCACCCTTTGCTTTGTCGCTCTGCTCGTTTTTTCCCTGCCACATTGTGTATTCTGCAGTGACTGCTGATCCACACCACTTAAACCACTGAAATGTTCTTAAGCACAGCAGGACAAAATGTTAAGATGGAGACCCAGGAGAAAAGAGAGAGCAAAACTGTGTGGCATTTATTTGTGTCGTGCAGGAAAAATAAAATGTTTTGGTTTTATTATTTTGGGAACAGTTTCAGGTGAACGCAAGGCAGAATTTGAACATTTCTTCATTTCTACAAAAGGACATGATTCAGGGGTTGTTGAGTTTTCACTTGAGAAAGTTTCTGCTCAGAGTTTCTCAAGCATCACTAAACACAAAGACGAAAACCCAAAGCTGAACTTGTCACCTGGGTTACATGGACTTGGACTTGAAAACTTGGCTTTTATTGGTCAATCTGTATGCAAAGTAACAATACAGTCTTTGTGGAGTCAATATGAGGCCCAGTAACATCTCAACTAAGAGACTACATGACTACACAGTGTTGTTTGGAGATTTGATTCAACCAAAATCAGCCATTTTCATGAAACTGATGATGTGGAGTCCAGCAGATTTCTCTGTTCAGTTCAGAGTTCAGAGAACATCAGATGATGTTATATGTATTTGTTGACCTTTGGAACACCAGGGGTTTTATTTCCTGGTTTTTCCTTTCTTGTGGAAAGTCTAACAATGACTGCATAAACTTTCACTTTCCAATTTCTACTTTTTCCCTAAATGTTAAAGTTGCTGTGTCCTTGGTAGGACGCCACTTCACCACTTCACAACTTCACCACCTCACCACTTCACCACCTCACCAGCTTTGCCTGTTGGTGCCTGATAGCCTCTCTCTCGTCTGTCAGTCTGCCCAGGGCGGCTGTGGCTACAATGTAGCTCACCGACATCAGTGTGTGAGTGTGTGTGGGAGTGACTGGATGTAGGGGTCGTTTGGGGTCATCTGGACTTTATAAAGCGCTTCACAACTTTACCATTGAACCTCAAAAGGGTCTTTTCTGAAGGAAACCAGAAATCAAGGACAAAATGTCTCCACACTTTCCTGGGTCAGCAGATTTTGACAGAATTGTGTGGCTGTTATTTACTAAAATTCCTTCCTCTGATCACCAACAGTGACATTTATACGACATGAACTCACACATCAAAGTGAAATGCAGTGCTAGGGGAGAGAAGAACTAATCCCAGGTGAATGTTGTGCTGTTCACTGGTATGAAGTCCCCCGTTACATCCTGTCCCCCTGTTACCTGTCTGTGCTGTTGACACTAAGTAAATAACTTGAAGCCCTAGAGCTTATTGGTTGCCATGGCATTAAAGCCTACAGAATAAAGAGCTTGGACGACAGTAACCCACAGCTACAGTGTAATAAATAATGTAGTTGGAATGAGAATCCCATTTCAGCGTCAGCGCACTGATCCCCAGATGCAGCCGTACCAGGCTGCATGCTGGCTCTGCTGACGGCTGCTTTCCCAGTCCAGACTGGGAGGTTGGGAAGGAAAATGACCATCTAATCCTGAAGAAATCTACAAACAGCAAAAAAAAAAAAAAACCTGGGTCATATTTGTCAGGACAAATGTTTCATCCTAAAATACACAGTGATTTTATCAGATGGGTGGTCTGGTTTACCAGGTTCTGAAATTGTTCAAGCTAACTTCAAATGCACCAGGTGACAGTGCTGCCAACTGCACCATTGTGCAGCCCTGCTATAGAGTATCTTATGTTATTTTGCATGAAACAAAAATGAAGTCAAAATGGAAAACAAAGTGCAGTTGATGAAAAATGTCAATAAGTATGTAAGACTGTAAAGTATTAAAGGGAAGTGCTTCATTCTGACTGTATTTTGATGCTTCATCTATTTACCTTGCAACAATTTGGCATTAAGTTGTTTTGAGCAAGGCTGCTGAAGAACATCCCATAAGCCATTGAGATATTCTAACCACTTTAGGTGACAGAATACAGGCTGCAGGTCAACTCAAATTCAAATTTCTGTGACTAATAAATAAAGAAAGCCAGGATTAAAATGTTGGCATTTCATTGTGTTTGAAACATCCATGTTCCAGTAGGCTAAAACAATTTGACTGGTGAAACAGCTTCCTTCTCCTTGGATATCTCCAGAGATCTAGGAGATTGACAGTGTGATGTTATAGATCTCATTGGTAATAAATTCAGAGGGAGAAATCCCAGAGCAGCTGATAATGTCAGCTGAACTCTCTGCTTAAGCCTCTACTGCACTTAAAAAAGATTATATGATTATTTTGGAGTGATTTTTCAGCTGATAATATCGCTGCAGTCTTTACCAGTAATAGTGGATCCTGTTCATGTTGCCATGGGAATAAACAGTTCTTTCCTGTTGAGAACAATACTGTGATGTTTACAGACCAAAAGGCTGCTGAGACCCTTAAAGGGAGGTAGAAAGACCAATACAATCCATATAGTTACTGTGGATTTCGGTGGAGGTTTTGTGTTTTAAACTTTTTTTTCTCCATACTTTGTGAAAAACACAAGCATATAAAATGTTCAAGATGCGCAGCATCATAAAATACACTTTATTTTTGTTTTTGCTCCTCTGTAGTTAACAAATTCTATTCATTTTTAAAGTTCCATCTATTCTATTAGCCGGGGGATGTAACTTAAAACATCTGAAGAAATGCAAAAACATCCAATCATAGCCGGGAGGCGGGTCTTAGTGCTGTCAGTTACTCTTGTGTACTCGCTGTTCAATGCGCTGAGGGTGGAGACACAACTTACAGTTCCATGTAAACCAGAGGTTCCCAAACTCTGGTTTACTCTGGCGCCCCACGGCGCGTGAACAGTCAGATCAGGCTTCTGCGTGTTGGTGTCCCGCTAAATCCTGAATGTGCCATATTTGGGTTGTCTTGGCCCTTTTATCGCAGCCTGTTGGGTTTTCCCTGACTGGGAACGAGAAAACAACCTGTTGAATGTGACAGGTAGCCAATCAGAAAGCACGGTGACGTCAGAACAGAGGGGAATCCTAAACAGCTGACATATAGCGCAACTGAGAGTCTGGTGGATATTGGCGATGATATGTGTTTATTATATGTAAAGGTCATTATGTTTATTATGTTTATTCAGTTAAAAATGTTAACTATGAAAAAACATTCACC
>CAEGAF010023036.1:0-11303 GCA_903067075.1 Micropoecilia bifurca
CAGTGGGACATGGTGGGACGTACCGTGTCACAGAGGGAGGAAATGGCCCCAGACAGGCACAGAGGGACCCAGGAGGCGGGTCGGGGTGGGAACAGCCCCTCTTACCCCCCCACCCCCCTCCTGGGAACTGAGCCCCGTTCCCTTAGCAACGCACGCTAATCCCTGCCTAGCGCTCATTAGCACACAGGCGCTAACAGGCAGCAACTGTGTGGACGGAGGCGCATTAATGAGACGCCGGCGCTGCCTCACCCTGCTGTCACTCCGACCAACTGCTCAGATGTTGACGCTGTCAAAACTTATCAATGATCAATATTTACTGATACATGTCTGATTTACTCCTGCAGAAAGATTCTTTATGTCTAGTTTCAAACAGTTTCAGATCCGGCATGAAGCTCAGAGTCTGACTCTACAGTCAGCAGGTCAAAGGTCACAGATCCAAAACACAGAAGAAAAAGAAACAAGCTTTCCAATGGCCTAGTCAAAGACCAGACCTCAAACTAACAGACAGGTTGAGGTGGGATCAAAATGTCTCCAGAAGAAAATGAAACATTGTTTCTCACACAGAAACTTTTCAATAAGCCCAAATCATTATAATAATGTTATGATGAATGAAGCTGAAGGTGCGAGAGGTCAAAGGTCGCTAGCGCTAAGGAGACAGGATTTCAATCAGGTATTGATTCATTAACTGGTTTCCTTTCTGCCGGAGCCTCAGTACATCTCCTTTAAAGGATGTTCAGTTTGACCCGTCCGCCTGGACCAGAACCAGGCCCGGAACCTGGACCAGAACCAGGCCCGGAACCTGGACCAGAACCAGGCCCGGAACTTGGACCAGAACCAGGCCCGGAACCTGGACCAGAACCAGGCCCGGTTAGGTAATGTTAAACGGTTCCAGACCCGGACTGGTACCAGACATTCCAGCTGAGTAACGTCAGCGAGCCGAGAGCGATCTCACCTCTGATTACGCCTCAAACATGACCTCAGTCAGAGGCGGCCATGTTGGCTGGGGCAGCGGATGACATCACTCAGCAACAGGTACTGATTATTTTCACTTTAATAAACTGAAGCTGGTCAGAACAGAGAGCTGCCAGGAATCCAGTGATGAACCTGAAGCTCCGCCCCCAGACACGAGGTCCTACCTGGGTGGGCGGAGTCAGGAGATGCTGAGGGGCGTGGCCAAGGACACTGCAGCCACATTAGTGACATTTCCACTTTACCTGTCAACTTCTCAGAACGTTTTCTCACCACATCGACTAGCGAAGCCACTAGAAACAAATCCAGCATCGGTTGTTCAACTAGCAAAGAAACCTTTTCAAAAACCATCAACAACAAGTGGAGCAACAACTTTATGCAATTTGTGAACCTGCACATCATCCACACTGTTCTGGTTCTGGTTCTGGTGACGGTTCGGCTAAATTCAAATCTGTTTCCAGTTCTGGGAAACTTTTGGGGTTAAAGGTCGTGTGGATCCAGTAACGGACAGAAACGTCATCGCTAACGGATCGGACCGGCAGCAGGAAGTGGACCCGGGTCAGAACCGGGTCAGAACAATAAAACAATCTGGACCCAAAGAGAGAGAGAAGGCAGCAGCCCACCAATCAGATGCCTCCAGTCATCTGCGCTTACCAGCTAGCATGCTAACATGCTAGCATGCTAACATGGCTGCATCCTGTCTGAGTCCAGCAGTTACAGCTTTTATTTGTGTTCAGATTCTGATTTCAATGCATTTATTCATAATTCATAAAGGACTTTTATTCATTTCGGCTGGTTTTCTATAAATGTTCCAGTTTATTTCATCGACCAGCAGAAATGAAAGTTGATTCATTTTTTATGAGTTTGGAAACCAAAACAAAATAACATGTTGGTTCAGACAGGCTGGCTGTGGCTCCGTTAACCAATCAGAAGTCTTCAAAACCATGACATCATCATCTGGTATACCTCATCCCTTAAAGAGACAGTAATCGTTCTGGATTTATTCCGCCTGTTTCTACCAACACGTTCATTAAATCGAATATTTATGAGGCGACTGCATGTAAATGAACAGAAACAGAATCGTTTCTTCATGTTTCCATGTTTTGTTTCCATTTCTCATGTTAATATCCTGGCCTGGACTCAGGTATGTGTTACATAAATCCATATAAAGCAGGATATTAAGCTTCAGCCTCATTTGTTTTCAGAGAAAATCCCAGAGATTAGATTTCTGTTCAAACAAAACAAGATTTCAGAACCAAAGAAAACAAATGATTCCTGCAGAACATGAATGATGCCGAACCGAGAGGTTCAACGTGAAACCATCCGGAGTCGACAACGGCCAGCACCGTCAGCAGAACCAAGGTCAAGAGGTCAAGGTCACCTGCCGGCGGACCGAACCGAACCAGCTGCAGCTGACCGGGTCAGCTTGTGTTCTTTATCTGTGCAGAAACAAACGCAGGACATTTCACAGCAGTTTGACTTGGCCGCTCGCTACGTTCTGCCTCTGGACCAGAACCGGTTCTGGGTTTCACACCAGCAGCAGCAGCTGAAACTTTCCCCATAAAAGGAGTTTAACCCGAAACGTCAGGCTGGTCCAGGCAGCGACGAGCTGCTGGGAGTCACTTTGGGCTTCTTATCGATTTAATTAAACTCATAACTTCAACATGTCGGGGTCAAGGTGACCGAAAGGTCAAACTTAGCTTGAAATATTAGAAAATTACGCTTGTGTCCAGATATTCTGTCCATCTTAATCAGACAGGATATTAGAGTTTGGCAGGACATGAATGAGAAGAAAGACAAACTGAAAATCTACAAAGATCAAAATAAACCAAAAGAAATATTTGAACCAAATGCATTAAAACAGACATAAGTCAGATAATAACAGCAGAAAGGCAAAAATAATGTTTCAAATATGATGGTAGCAGATGGCTAACTGCTTTTTTTTAATTCAAGGTACAACTGGAGACAGTTTAGCCATAATATTCAAGAATACTGCAGATAAATTAGTTATTTTTGCTTTTTACATTTTCACCAGTACTAGAACGTTTTTAGCACTTTTCAGGTTTTCTGTGTGGCATTAAGTCATTAAGTCCAGTTCCTTAAACATCTGAACTTTCAGACAGTCCAGATTGTCCCCCATTTCTAAGGCTTTTATTGTGAAAGTTTCTTCTACTTCACTATAAAGCAGAGGAACAAACTTATTATTCAGGTCGTGTTGCTGGTGGAAGCAGATCCTCAAACAGCAGCAGCTCAGTAACCTGACAATCTGGTAACAAGTTAAACAGCCAAACCAGGTCAATCTGAATCCAGCATGAATGTTTACTTACGTAGCATTAGCCGCTAGCAGCTGATGTAGCTTCCTCCTGCTAGCAGCCAGCAGAAAGAGCCTGGCTGGGACAGTTAGGTCCAAAGTGCAGCTACGTTTATGAGTTTATGCTCCTGGGCTGCTGAAGTTTCACTGCCTTCCAGATAAACATCAACAAAACATTCACAGTTTTTAATAAACTTAAAGTTGTTTAATAACATCTCAAGCTTTAAAACTAAATATTAATGCTACTCATTACCAGGATAATCATTAGAACCAGTAACATAGAAGTTAGTTTATGAACCTGACATGTCTGAGTCACTTTTCCTATTAGTGTTTCTCTTCCTGCAGGTGTAGCAGCAGGACTTCTGGAGGGTTTCCTCTTTCTCTCCTTCTATTTCTCCATATATCTTCTTTTCTGTCTGCATGTCCACTACCTTTTAAATAAACATGTCCATGTGAATCACATGGAGCATCATGTGAAAACCGTAACGTTCAGCTTGTGACAGTAAGTCACCAGTTGTGTTGGACCTGCTGGGATTTAAAAAGAAAGTGATTTCAATCATATCTGTGACGATGCTGAGTTCAGACGGATCAGATCCAAACCTCTGATCACCAGCAGCAGGTTTGAGATCAAATCCCCCCGACTGAGACCTTCTGACCCGGAATAAGGTTTAAAACCTCCAACACCTTTAAAACTCTGGGTTTATTCTGAGGTCGTCTCTGAGGAACCTGATCAAATCTCCGGACTCCGTTTTGTCCTTCATTAATCATTCAGGCTTTGTGTTTATTTTGCGCCGACCGTTTGGCCTCCAAGCGTCTCGGCTTCATTTCCTGCGTCCTTCAGTCGTTCCTGCCGTTTTCTCTGGACTTTCTTTCTGCTGGAGGAGGAACCAGCGTCTATCCAGGACTTTCCTCTCTGCTGGGTCCGTCAGGTTGAGCGTTTCCTGGACGGAACCCAGACCTTCATCCTGATCCGCGTTATGACGGAGTCATCAGCCTCCAAACCTCTGAGATCCACAACGATGAAACACCAAACTCAGCCTGATTGTCTGGATGATGATCTGGTTACAGTGAAACGTTTAGTAACTGATTCATAGTAGTTTCAGACAAAGTGTTTACATTATTACATTTAAATTTAATAAAGTCCATTTATAGTTCTAAACATATTTATAGGATTAGTAGTTCATCTGTTAAACTACTAATCCTGGTTTATTGTAATGAAAACGTTGAAGTTCCCTGACCTGCAGCTTGTTAATTGTCCTCTTTCAGTGTTTTATGGAGGCTTTCAGCATTCAGGGAGGTCCTTTGTGGGGTCAAAGGTCACGACGATGAAGGCTGTGAGCTGATCTACTCTGAACAATCGGCTTAAAGCCACCAAATAAGATTTAAATGAAGGATTTATTCCATTTCTACAGACCTTAATATCCCACTCTGAACAGAAACTATGAGCTGAAGATGATTGTTAATTAAAACGCTCAGAAAGGACAACGACCAACCGGAACCTTCCTGGGATTCGTTTCAACCTGAGTCTCAGGTTTTGTGTTTATTCTGCAGAAATTAGACCAAACAAAGTTCCAGTTTAGGATAAGAACCGTTTTCCAGCTAAACAGACCAGAAGTTCCTGGAAAACATAGAATCGTGTTTGGAAGCAACTGGCTGAGGATTAAGTTGAGACAGGATTTAAATCAGAAGTTAAACGATCCGGAGCCTGGAGGGGCTGAGGGGAGACAGAGGAGAGTCCAGAGCAAAGAGGCTTCAAACACGACTCAGACTGAACCTCAGCCCTTTAACTGAGCCGCTTTGTCGACCGGTTCTGATCCAGTCAATCAGTGACCTGCGGCTTAGCTGGGGGGCTTTCAGCTCCTTTACGACCCAGACCCCCCCCACCCCCGTTCCTCTAAAGGAAGAATGGTGATTAACTGATGAAGAGCTCAGTGGGGTCATCCGCCCCCCGCCGGGCCGGTCGGGTCCAGCGGCCCGATGAGCTGGACGGTCCGAAAGGCTCCATTCAGACCCGACCGCTTTCATCTCAGAGCGGCGGAGGGCGGAGCTTCACACAACGCAAAGACGGAGTGGCAAACACGGGGTGCACGGGCCAAACCGGACCGGACTGGAGCACGGACCGGACCGGACTGGAGCGTGGGCCGGACCGGACCACAGAACGGACCGGACCGGAGCGTGGGCTGGAGAACGGACCAAACCGGACTGGATCAGACTGGAGCACAGACCGGACTGGAGTACGGACCCGAGCGTGGGCTGGAGAACGGACCGGACCGGACCGGACCAGACTGGAGCACGAACCGGACTGGAGTACGGACCCGAGCGTGGGCTGGAGAACGGACCGGACCGGACTGGACCAGACTGGAGCACGGACCGGACCGGACCGGACCGGACCAGACTGGAGCACAGGCCGGACCGGACCAAACCGGGCCGACCGGATCACGCCATTCAAAGTGCCATTCCTTTGTGTTCCAGAAATACTTTCATCTCCATGGCAACCGTTCAGCTGTGAAAATGCTGACCTGGCTCCGCCCTCCAGGTGAAGCTCCTCCCCTCTCAGCTCCTCCAGACTAGCAGCAGCAATTAGCAAACAGCTGCTGAGCTCATTACAGCAGCTGCTGCTCAGAGCATAACTGGTGAAAACGTTAAAGGGTTAAAGAGAACGACTTCCTGGAGGCGGAGCTTCAGAAAGAGCAGGAGCTTCTTAAAGAGACAGAGACCCAATTTCAAGGTGCTATAAACCTTCTTTTAAATCATATTTGATATATGTGGCATTTTTATAACAGCATAATAATTACTAATATAGTTACTTAAACATAAAACTGCCCTTTAAAGCTCAATAAAAGTGAAAAGTGGTTTTCGGTCTCCATCTGTCGTTCAGACAGATGAGCAGGATGTTTTGCTCCCAGATGGATTGAAGCAGAAACAATCAACCAAAACTCAGAATAACAACATGAGACGGTAAAAGATTCACACGTCTGATCACAACCAAACCCAACAAACGTTCTGAGACAAATCAGAACCAAACCACCAGAACAGAACCAGTCACTGAATCTACAACAAGCAGCAGCTCATTTCAGAGGCCCCACAGCACCAGGGCCTCAGCTCCCCCCACACCCCCCACAGCACCGGGCCCCCCCACCCCCCAGACACGCCGGACCACCCAGAGCATCTCCTGACCCGGCGGCGCCGCTCAGCCTCGGTTCTCACCCAGAACATGCAGGACAGGCAGATCCAGGTCCGAGCCGCTGGCAGGCTGAGGGAGACGGACGGCATGATGCTTCCTCAGGGTGAGGCGGGCCGCCGGCCGCAGGAAGGTCATGACCCCTGGGGGCCCCGCCGTGCTCCGCTGTCCGCTCCGGGTCAGAACCAGGCTCCGGGTCAGAACCAGGCTCCGGATCAGAACCAGGCTCCGGACCAGGCTGCGGATCAGGACCAGGCTCCGGATCAGGACCAGGCTCTCAGGCTCCGGATCAGAACCAGGCTCCGGGTCAGAACCAGGGTCCGGATCAGGACCAGGCTCCGGATCAGGACCAGGCTCCGGGTCAGGACCAGGCTCCGGATCAGGACCAGGCTCTGGATCAGGACCAGGCTCCGGATCAGGACCAGGCTCTCAGACTCCGGATCAGGACCAGGCTCTCAGACTCAGGATCAGGACCAGGCTCCGGATCAGGACCAGGCTCCGGATCAGGACCAGGCTCTCAGGCTCCGGATCAGGACCAGGCTCCGGGTCAGAACCAGGGTCCGGATCAGAACCAGGCTCTCAGGCTCCGGATCAGGACCAGGCTCCGGATCAGGACCAGGCTCCGGGTCAGAACCAGGCTCCGGATCAGAACCAGGCTCCAGGTCAGAACCAGGCTCTCAGGCTCCGGATCAGGACCAGGCTCCGGATCAGAACCAGGCTCCGTGTCAGGACCAGGCTCTCAGGCTCCGGGTCAGAACCAGGCTGCCTCTCTGAGCCGCTCCGTCGCTCTGAGGGAAACTTTCACAAAGCGTTTCTCCTCCAGCTGGGGGTTCGTCTGGGGGAGGGGGGCTCCGCTCGCCCATTTCTCCCTCTCTCTCTCTCCAGACCTCCAACTCTCACTGCTTTCATTTCATTCATCGCCCCCCTCACCCCCCCTCCTCCCTCACCCCCCCTCCCCTCGGCAGCCCGCCGCTGCCCCTCCCCCTCCTGTTTCTGCGTCCTTTTTAATATTTCATCAGCTCTGCCTCCGTCTGACCTTCAGATGAACAAACACGTTTCCCCTGGCAACAGGAAATGCATTTAGGATCTCAGTCATTACAAACAAAAAAACTTTCCTTTCTTTAATTTAGAGCGATTAAAACTGTCAAAAAAACAAATTCGGGATAGAAAAACACAAGTAGCAACATCTAATATGTGCAGGAGGGAAAATCAGGTTCTCATCCAGTCTGGTCCATAAGTTTACATACACCACTGCTTCAAATCTGAATAAATTTTTCTTTTTTTTCTTACAAATTTCAGCAAAACCAGTACAGGAAAAAAAATTCGATAAAATATTATGTAAAAGGAAAGGTGTGAGAATCTAATGGAAAAAATTAGAAGACATGATGACATGGTGGTAGCAGCATCATGCTGGACGGACAGAGTTAAATCAGGAGAGGAAGAGTTGAGATGTTATGGTTCAGATCAAAGCTGATTTATGGGCTAGAATGGCCTAGTCAAAGTCCAGACTAAGCTTCACCTTCAGTCTGTTCAAAACAGGAGAAACCTAAACTAGAAGACCAGAGGAGGTTGATGCACACCGCACTTTTCAGATTTTATTTGTAAAAAATGGTAAAAATCAGAATTATTTTTTTTACTTCAGTTCAGGTTGTTCATAAAATACAGAAAAGTTGATGAAAAAATGAGAAAAGTGATCAATTATTTTAGTTTCTTTAAATTGAAGTTGAATTTTTAGAAAGACTGACGTTCCCAGATGTTCTCCATCCAGTCGGAGGTTTTCCCAGCATGCTCGGTGTTCGCCGTAAACACACACACCCTGCGTCGCCGTAAACACACACCCTCCGTCTGAGGATGGTGTGTAAACACACACACTCTCAGGTTCACAATCAGCCGCTGTGTTGGATACAGGTCTGCCAGTTTCTCACACACTGTTCAAACACACAGAGCCAGACACACCCAGAAACACACACACACACACACACACACACACACACACACACACACACACACACACACACACACACACACACACACACACACCTACACAGCGTTAATCTGCTGGCATTTCCTCAGCTCCACACTGAGACGCCCAGATAGCCCCTCATCATGTTTGGTTTTTATTCCTATACGTTTCCATGACGACTCAACAGAAGGTCCAGCCTGTCTGGGATCTTTCACATCGTCCAGTTTGGTCCATCTGAAGTCGAATGAAATCAAATTCAACTTGGATGCTGCAGTTAAATCAAAATAAGAACTGAAACTGAGGAGTTAGGATCCAGGTGCTAATGAGCTAATGTTGTTAGCATGAAGCTCAGAGAAACGACAACTTGACAGAATATCAGTGATGTCATTCTGACTGGTCAAAAGGTTGATAAAATATCCCAAAGAAAAAATAAAACTTGATAAAAATAAAGCTTCATTATATCTAATTCATTTGGAGTCAAACTAACAGTTTCTCTCATTTAGTTTTGCTGAGTCATATTTTGCTCAAAATCGACTGTCATGTATATCTTTAATGCGCCTTTAATTAGAAATATGATAAGTAAAAATAAAGCTTCTTAAGTTTACTTTATGACTAGTTATAATTTAGTTGTTAATACCTGGAATATGTTTTAGAAAGTCAGTAATTAATTGTAGATATTTATAATTAAAGACAACTTAATGATGAATATGACATAATTTATTTAATATCAATTCATCTGAAAAATACTATATTGATTCCCAAAGGGAAATTCAATGTTTTTTAACTCATTAATTCAAAAATATTTGAAGAGTTATTGTAGCTGATGATGGCTGTTTGCAGCAGTCTGTGTTACAGCGTATTTGTGAAAGCCTCTGACTAATTACTAAAGACTAGTCATACTGTAATTAGAGATCTGAAATACGCATGTTATCTAGTCAAAATATAGGATAGATATGAATAAACTAAGAGGTCTGTTCATAAAACAGTTTCAGATTTCTGGAATAAAAGCTGATTTTATGTTAAAATGACTTGCCATACAAGGCTGACGTACGGTAAAATAAAATAAAATGAAAACAGATTCTGATAACTGGAACCAACCAGCCGATCGCTAACTTGTTCCTGCACAGCATGTGGTGACAGTAGAGAGGAAAAACTCCCCGTTAACAGGAGGAAACCTCCAGCAGAACCAGAACCAGAACCAGAACCAGAACCAGAACCAGAAGCAGAACCAGAACCAGAAGCAGAACCAGAACCAGAACCAGAAGCAGAACCAGAACCAGAACCAGCACCAGAACCAGAACCAGAACCAGAACCAGAACCAGAACCAGAAGCAGAACCAGAACCAGAACCAGCACCAGAACCAGAACCAATCTGCCAGTCAACTGGAGGCTTGAGGAACTGAACCAGCAGAACTTCCTAAAGTTGTGACTCCATTGAATTCTTACGAAGTATCGCATCAGGAAAGCTTGACAGAAACGGAAACATTCTGAACAAATTTCTCAATTTGGCAAAAAGTTTTACACTAATGTTCTTAAAGAGTTAAAGTGAAGATGGAAACATGTCGCAATGACTCAACGCTGCCACCCACTGGTGGCTCTGCGCCACACCAGCAGCACCAAACCTCGAGCTACATGCGAGTTAGCATCCTCTACTTCCTGTTTATTCCAGCATGATGTCATCATCATCAACATGATGACATCATGCTTTACGAAGCCGGTTTGATTCTCAGAACCAGTTCATGGAAACAGATAATTACCATTTTAACGACATTTTAAAAGTTTGACTGAAATTTGTGTGACAATTGGATGAAACCATAAATACTGTTACTGTAAAAGGTTATAGACGTAGTAACAGCTCCGTTAGTGGCTTCATCTAGGAGAGGAACAGCTAAACGGGTCGAGACAGAGTCAGAAAGCAGGAGCAGGACTCCGATTCTAACGGAAAGTTGAGTGGAAGAAAAACAGCCAACAGAGATAAATGAACAAAGCTGTAAACCAGAACATTTCAGATTTATTTTTGCTTCTTTCTGCTGATGATCCTCATGGAGAATCTGTATTTCCCAGCAGGCCTTGGTGCCAGCTTTAGTTACCATGGAGACGAACAGAGTCTGGAGGCCGTCATGAAGAGGAAGATGATGAAGCCCAGCAGGACCTCAGGCGGTTCCCAGCCTGCCTGCAGCGCCCTCTGCTGGCCACGAGGCAAAACGAGCCCAGAGAGCAGCAGTGATGACAGAGGGGGGCGTGGCCTCATGTGGGGGGGAGGGGGGGCTGTGGACACAGGGAGGAAGAGCCTCCCCCCCTCTGACTCCCCTCTGGGACACACCCTGCCCCTCTGCTGAAACAATGCCCCCCCCCTCAGCTGAAACGTTCCTCTGGCCTCTGAAGGAGCTTCAGCCAACCAGCTCAGAGCTGAACGCCGCCCCCTGCAGGCCGCCTGCAGCCACAGCATGAAGGGAAAACAGCCAGAGCAGAAACCAGAGCAGGAAACAAACAGGAGAGACGTGAAATATTCTTCATTAAGTCGATGTCAACAAAATACAAGCTTCCCTTTCTGAAATCAGGGACATGCACAGTAAAAATGCCGGTGTTGAATTAACACCCAAAAGTGTCTATATGTGTCCAAGGCAGCTGGTGTTAAAGTTACACTTTTGAAAGTGTTAAAAGATTGACTCCCATTTTCTGTTAAATTAACTTTGGTCTATAAAACTGAAATGGGTTTAAGAAACGTTAAACTTTCCATTTCTGCGTATGGTGTTACGGAGTGAAGCTTCTTCAAACAAGACGGAGGCTCGTATATCGTTCACTGAACCTTTCCGTTCAGTATTTATTGAAGAGAAAAACAGCGACAGCTGATAACGGCAACAGCTGTTCGTAACCAAT